>BGZK01004025.1:0-16869 GCA_005406025.1 Eumeta japonica | reverse complement strand
AATATATGAGGAAATACTTCATTTTAATTACAAAACTATAGCACAAAATACGTTCGATTGTGTTAACGACAGATAATTTGCTAAACACTTTTTAAGTTTTGGGTATTGATGAAAAAGCGCCAAAGTAAGCCAGAGGCGCATAAAGAGTTCCGAGCACTCCATACACACGAGGTATGCCACACGTATTTCAGTACGTATAACACACGTTCGTCACTGTAAGTTTATTATTATACCCTTCACATATTGTGTAAGGGTATATATAAGTTTGTGATTTCGTTTGTAACTTTTTTCATTATTTATTTCCGACTCTATAAAGTATATATATTCTTGATCAGCGTTAATAGAAAAGTTATTTGAGCGATGTCCGTCTGTCCGTATGTCTGTCTGTAGTAAGTTGAAATACCGTTTTTGAGAAAACCATAAAAGTTAGAAACTTAATTTAAACTCCAATCTCTCAGATCATCGTGCGGACAGGTTGCTATTGAAATTCAGCAAAATCGATTCACGATTAGCTGAGATATATCCTTTTTGGTAAATCTGAACACTTTCATGCACAAAAATGGGCATGTAGTCGTAAAAATAGATATCTGAAAGCAAAAATATTTTTTGGACATCGGTCCATATATAGCCGGGATATAGCAAAATCGATTTCTCAAGAAATTGAACTTTTAGGTGAACCAGAGCAATTTCTAATATCGAAATGAACATGTAGGCGTACAATATAGAAGTCTGAAAGCGGAACAAGTTTTTTGGACATCGGTCCATATATAGCCGAGATATAGCAAAAACCGATTTCTTAAAAATTGAACTTTTTGATTCATAAATGGGCCTACGGTAGTAAAATAAAGATATAGCCGAGATATACCAAAAACAGATTTCACATGAAATTTTATTTTTTTGAACCGAGATGGAACTGTAAAATATTGACATTGGAGCAAAACAACAAATTGTTTGACATCGGTCTATATACAGCCGAGATATAGTGAAAATCGATTTTGCAGAAATTGACTTTTTATAAACCAGAACATTTGTTGAAATCGAATTCAACCTGTGGCGGTAAAATATTGATATCTGAATGCAAAAATTATTTCTTATGGGCACTGGTCTATATAGCCGAGATATATGAAAGCCTTTTTGAGGAATTGGCCTGTACGCAAACATAAACAATTATTGGTGGAAAGTGCAAAATGCAGATTGAAAAACGATTTTCAAGAATTTAGAGACACGTAAACTAATTAAAACCATTTTTAGTGGCAAAAAAATTATTTGCTTTTATTACAGAACATTGTGTGTACATTGACGTTAGTTTTGTGAAGCCGAATATAAGTTTCTTACTTGTTTTTTTATTTTTTAATACGACTGACTTAAAGCTGTTGTTTGGTAAATTTTACATATTTGTAGGTATTGGTGGCTTTTCTGAAATACACGTCGAAGAAGTGAAATTTTATATGGTAAACAACAACAAAATGTGAAGAATTGTTTGTGTTTCTAAAACATGACGCGAGGATTGAGTACGCGTATGTCTCTCACTTAGTAAAGGTAACGATGCATGAAATACAATAAAAAATTTTTGCGTACTTTTGAAATGTTGTTTTTGTTTTCTACGTAAACGTCCACTTCTTCGACGCGTTTTAGCCAATTTATTATCGTTATCTTAGAAGGGCCCTTAGCAGACCCCATTGTTAAGATTTTTACTTTTTTTTTCACTTTCACCTAAAAAACAAAAATCAAAAATCCCTTTTATAGATAAATTCCTTGAGAATATTGAGAATTAAGCTGTACATATATTTATTTTCATGCTTTAAATATTTTGTAGACAAATGATAGAATTGTAATTGTAAAGCATTGTTATTTTTGTTGTTTAATTAGCAATCAGAAAAGGCGCATTACATTTCGGAAAAGTTTAATTCTTTTGATCAAGTATGTATTAATAAAGGATTGGAGCAGCGTATAAAATTTTTGGAGTCGCAATTAGTTCAAGCGCCTATGCCAAGCATAACATCAAAGAGAAGGCAACTCTGTTCTATTGAAGAAGCTTGGAATCTTCCTATTTCATTAGAAATGAGCTCACGTCAACAGCAGCAACAACAGCACCATCAACAATCATCAAATTCGTCAAAAGACATCTTGGAAGAATTTCGGTTAGTATATTTTAAATTTTATTTATTGTATGCTTATGGTCATTCTTACGACTTGCATATGATAGCTAAAGATATAGTCTTATCGCTCGTATTTCATAATTTAAATTAAAATAAATAAAATATTTTATTTCTTCAAGAGTCACATTATGGCTTAATAAAGTTACAGTGCTTCGTTTCTGTAACTTATTCGAGAAGTTTCTCGAATAGAGAAGTATGAAACACAAAATTTTATCGTTTCTCGATTAGTGTTTCTGTATATGTCACCGAAAACAGGCAGCACTAATTACGTCTTAATTGGAAATTTCCATTGAGCAGCTGTCAAAATGCCATTTAAATGAAGAAAATACAACAAAATTAATATCAAAATAAACGGTGAAAATATTTATAATTAATTAATAAATTATTGTATCCATTTAAATGTCTTTTTTGTACAAAATGGTATGTTTGCCATTAGTGTCATCGTCATTTGAAAGAATGACAAACAAACAAAAGGAAGAAGTTGAGAATAAAATTGTCGAAAAAGCAATTTTTAAAAGAAGAATTATTGAAACCAAAATAAATAGTGAACAAATTTATAATTAATTAATAAATTATCACATCCGTTTTAATATTTATTTTAATTTATTGTTGTTTTTACTTTTAAATTGCAATTTCGCAATTTTGTTGTCTTTTTCTAAATAAAATAATAAAAAAGTGATAAACATAACTTTAAAATCACTAATAAAAATGTTTGTGAACAAAAATAGTAAATATAATTATGCGCCTCGATTGATACAATTATGTATATCGAAGTCACGAATTCCTGTGGAACATGAATCTTCCATCATATCGACAAATTATTAAAAAATTAAGGCAGTGTTAAATAAAGCAATAAAAGTGATAAACATATACATATGTACATAAACAGGTTAAATTTAAAAACACTAATAAAAATGTTTGTATCCAAAAATAATGAATATAATGTGCCACACAGTTCTGTGGATTTTGGATCAGACGAAATTATTAAAAACAATCAAGGTCACCACATATGTTTTATTTTTTCCAGTTTTTTCAATGGTGCTATCATTTCTGATTTTCTGAATGTCTTTCATAAATGGTTATATTTCCGTGACTTAAAAATTAAACACAGTGAAATGAAACTGTAAAATTTTCGGGAATTTTCCCTCTCTGTACCTACTAAGTCCCACTTAAGTCCCTAGAAAGTTTTTATTTTATATGTTCACAACTTTTGTTCTTGAGGGTGGGGCTACAACTTTCATTCAAAAAGTAAATCAAAATTCAGAACGGTTTGTAAGATTTGAGCCTGAGAAGATCAGTTTTGCAAAATGCCACAAGGTCTCTAATTTTTTCGGGCCCTTTTCAAAAAGTGCTTGACTTTGGGCAAAACAAAAAGACACGTGTCTCTTTTTTTAAACTTTTATCACGTAGTGAAGTCCGTTTGTGGTTATTTTTCCATGACTTGGTGATGGGATCACCAACGTTAATGACCTATTCAAGGGGCAATAAAGAAATGTAGAAAAAGCATAGAAGAAAGTGTAGAAGGATAGGAAATATTGCATTTATATAGTTTTGTGAATTTGATTTTATAAATAATTTTGCATTTTTGAAAAATTATTATACTTAATGTCAGTTATTTAAGTCACAGAAAATCACAGAGTTACTAAACACACTTCTAAACACATGCCACGCGGCCTTTTCGTGTTTTAACGAGTTGCTTAAATCTAAAACTTGCCATTTGAGATGTTTAACAAAACAGCTAAATACATTATAAACATATAAAAATTGTCGTGTTTAAATTCTTAAACACGAATGAGACTTTAAAGTAAATGTGAATGTAGTATAAAGTTAAGTCCAACTATGTTGAATAATTTAAGGCATAAAAATATTCAAATACTACCCAAAAAAAATTGACAATAAATATCTATCGCATTTTCCGGGCATGCTCAAATCATCTTGGATTTTTTCACTGATCAAAGATTATCTGCCAGTTCGTCTTTTGAATCCTTTTCAAGGTTGGCATAAATACATTTAATACAAAAACAAATTTCAAACTACAAACTAGTTCTACCTTTATGGTGGCCAAAAGATAATTGGGGAAAACTGTCTGCCTTTCAGTTTCTTAACATTGAAAAGGAACAGATTGAAGTAATTCACTCCTTACATACGGCAAAGTGTTTTACGATTGCGCGCTAATTTTTTGTGCAACACTTTTTGATAATATAAAATAAATATGTTTTAAAAATAAAATAATGAAATACATATCAATGTGTATACTTTTTATAATAGACACAAGGCCCACCACCTCCATACCCAAATAATATACAAGCCAAACGTTTTAAAGATGGAAATACACCTGAAATGCAAGCAGGAAATCCACCTACACAGCCATCATTTTTTCTAACTCAACAGCAATTACAAATGCTTCAGTATTTACAACAGAAACAAACGAGCCTCAATTCACAAGAAGAACTTTTACTTCAACAATTAAGCAATCAATATAAATTAATGGAACAATATCAACAAGGTGTTGTTCAACAAAATGCAAGTGAAAAATTTGGTGTATCGAAAGTGAAGATAAGCCCGCTGCATTCGAAAACGATCGCATCAACCCTCCGCTCCGCTATTCAGATCCTAGTGAGGATCCATGTTTTTCAAAAACAAATACAAAATTTGAATTTGTTGATGGCGGAGATTTAGGTAAGTCATTTTGTTGCCCTTCCATATTTCGGTTTTTTCCATTTGCATCGTAAAAATCTCAATTTATTTATTATATGTACATGCAGTGAACGAAAAGGAAAGGCAATTCCAATAATTCATGCATTTATATTTGAGAAGAAATTGTTGTATTTTATGATTGTTTTAATATAAATTAAGCGCAACGCAAATGTGCGTTCGTTTTAGAGAAACAGGCAGTAAATGAGGCTAACCGTAAAACTTTTAATTATTATATATTAAAACCAAACCAAACTCTTATTGAAACAAATTATTTCCATTTAAAAACAAAATCATTTCGTTGAATATTCAATAACTTTAAATGACATTCTTTAAAAACATCAATCAAATAAAAGGTAAGTGCGAATAAAAAAGAGAGAATGCGTTATTCGACTAGGTCGGATCTTTATACTCTTCGCAATATTAACATATATAAACGGATAACTACGTACATATATATATTTATTAGAGGTGTCAACTGTCTTGTCGCGCATGAATTACACGTGATTGTAAACAAAATAATTACGCGTGAGTGCGTGATTTAAAATAATCGGCCATATTTCCTTTGGTGTTGTCGCTTTTATCGTCGCTTCGTTTCTAATCTGGCATTCCAGAAACATATTGAAACGAAGACCTGTTAACAAATAATAATGAAAATTCAAAGTATTCAATAAAGTTTAATGTGGTTGTTCAACAAAAATTAATTTGTATTTGATATTCATCTTAAGAAAATTTTAACTAAAGTACAAATCACAGATATAAGCAGATATCTCAGAAATGAAGTATGTCAAAGTGGCCGTATCATATGTTTGAATAGCAGAACATGTTCCCAGTCATGAGCAGTACGGCAAAATACGGCAACCCAGTAAATAATGAATAAATGAGGATCAGATAAAATTTCTAAATTTTTCCACAAATTTATATTTAAAAATTTAACGGAACTTTTTCTTTTTATTTTTTTTTAACAAATGTAGTCAAATCTGAGAGAGACAGATACATATATTTCAGGAAATTTGTTGTCTTTTAATTGACTAGCAACTGGCATTGCCAGACGAAATGCGTTGTTATTTGATAGTAAAGTGATTGTTTTCTGAGCTTGGCAATTTTGGTGTCAATTCTATGTATTCTATCGTACAAATTCAGCCTAAATTTTAATATTCTCACGGAATTTCTCCCCAAAGGGAAAACTCTTCTAGAGAAAAATATACAAATTTTTTTAAGTAAAAAGGTTAACAAGAAGCATCATACTCCATTAAGAGTCAGATATCTTACCTTTCGGTACGCAACTCTTCATCATTGTTGTGTTTTTGTTTAGTGTAAAATGGGGAAAATAAAATTTCTCACGGAATTTGTGTTTAGAATTGGCCTGATTATATTTATTTAAATTTCTCTGAATAAGCTCCTAGAATAATGAAAAATTGTATCCTCAAAAAATTAAAATGATTTTAATATTTTACTAGCAAAATTGCAGTTCATCTTTATTAAATAGGGCTTCAATGAAACGGTTACACGACCGACTGGTCTATTGTCGGCTTAACAAAAAAAAAAAAAAAAATCAACTGATTTGCCAATAATTTCAGTTCTTAGGGTTCCGTACTGAAAAGTCAAACGGAACCCTATTGCTGAGACTACACCATGCGTCCGTCCGTCACAAGCTCCATTTTCCGAAACGGTAAGAGCTAGAGAGCTGAAATTTTCAAAGGATGTTGTTGTATCAAGTCGCTACAACAAAAAATAGTAAAAGCAACAACAATATAAAAAGTACAGGGTGCCCCTATATAAGAGTGCCTCATAGAAAGTAAAAATAAGCTGTAAATTGTTAACTAAAAAAGCTAAGAGATGAATTTTGTTTGCTCAAGCCTTTGTTGTACCGTACTGATACAACAAATACTAAAAAAACAATGACGATAAAACTACAGTGGGTCCCATTAAAAAAATAAGAACTAGTTACCCTTTCAACCATAAGAGCTAGAGAGCTAATATTTTCAGAGATTGTTGTTGTAGTAGCACGGTACAACAATAGTTACTACAAATATCTTCCAAAACTCCTTAGCATCAGCAGGTTTCTTATCCATTTCTAAAACAAAGTTTTAAATTGTTTCTTTCTAGTTTTTGTTTTCTTTTCAAGTCAGAGAATACCGTTTAAATTCCAATAATCGTTGATGACGCTAACGGTGATGCCAAATTGTCGTTTATAAATAACATCGCCAATGGGAATATGACTGAGTAATTTCGTGCGTGGTTACCCCTTTATATAAAAACAGAATTTTACGAACAAAATATAACACTAAAATTTGTCTAAATTTAATATTCACTTGAAAATTCACGGCTACAAAGCGTTTCTTTTCCTTGGAAAATTTATTACTATTTGTTTTTATTGATTTACGTTTATTGTACATCATTGCTTTGTGCAGGTTTTAAAAGTGGCATGAAATTTAGAATTAATAAAAGATATGTAAAAAGAATTTGGGATTTGCGACATGATAAACAAAGGGATTATAGTTACATATAACAAGGTGAATTCGGTTCCACATTTTAAGAGCTACAAAACGCTGTCTTGCATGAGCAACGGAAATCGTCTGCAAAATGCCATCATGATTCATAAGTTGTATCTAAATTAAAGATAAGTCGCAACAGTTCTTTGCTAAGGATGTTTGTTCTGTTATCAACACATCTAATCGTTGCTTACTGGATTCCCAACAGTCCAGCATTTATTTCAATACGAACGTGATTGATCGGAATTTAACTAATTTATTGTATTGGTCGTACGTCAAAACGTGTGTTTGAAATATTATTGCTTGGGAACGTGTGCAGCCGTAAGTCCAAATATTAAAAAAATGTGCGTAAGTAAGCCTGTTTTGATGGTGAGCGTGCGTGACGTGAGCCTAAATACTAACGCGTATATCTCTGGTAGGTATGTATGTATATATACAGTTTCGTTGGAAATTTGAACATTTCTAAGCAGTATATATATACGTATGTATATGGATGTGGACCGACCGGTATCGGCAAATGCTTTTAAGTGTCGGCTTATGGCAATCAATATCTTTAAAAGCCTTTTTATTACCACAAGCATTTTTCGGCGCCAAAAATTATTTTACTTCGCTGACAGGTTTAATTTCATGAAACCTCGGTTTTTGCTATATCTCAGCTCTCTATATATATACCGTTGTGATTTTTTCGGCGTGACATTTCATTCGACAAAGTAATCGCCTTCATATATTATTATTACCAAGATGAGAATAATAGTTTAGCAATAAAAATATGTATGTGTTAAATTGATAATCAGAACATTAGGTGCTCACGATCAAAATTTTATTTTTACAAAATGTTTTCAACGCAATTATTTTTGTATTTTCATTTTGTTGTAACGATGCATTTTGTGGCTTCTTTTATAAATATGTTTTAATAGGTTTTATTTTTGAAGAAGCATTTCTGCTTAGGTTGATTGAGGGTGTAATAATCCATGTCATACGACATACACTTAATCCAGTTTAGGCTTGTTGTGCGCTCCCAGTGTTTAACCATAAGTTTGACCCAAAGGTCTACGGGAACTCCGTGCCGCTCACGAAGTTCCTTAATTTCCTCCCAGCATATGCCCTACAATTGGGTCCTGCCCGGTAAGATGTTACTGCCAAGTTATTGGGATCGAATTTGCGAGAAGGCACTGGCACAAATAGTGTTCCCACATGCTCTACATTCATATCCTCCCACAAATCCCATGCAATTAAGATGTGGCTGTAGTAGAGAGTGCCCTGCGACTACTCCCATTATTATACATAAATCGGGCTTGCTAAGTCTTAGCAGTTTCTCCGTTTCCTATTTCACCGTCACCACCACATTAAAACTTGATTCCCACGGTTCTCACTAAAACGCCAAAAATCAAAACAAAATGGCTTAAAACTTGGAGATGTGTTGTATTTTATATAAATAAATAAGTAAATAAATATCGGGTATATACAGGCCGATGTTAAACATTGTTATTTCTTTATTAATTGTATTTGCACATTAAATTTTGAACCTCAAGAATTATACAGTTTTTTGCTTGTCGGACTCAAGTTCATTTCTAAATCATTGCTTGTGATTATTACCTATTACAAAGACCGAAAAAGTAAAATTTTTGCCTTATCTGTGGGGACAGCCAAAATTTTACCACTACATATACTTGGTCTAAGCACTACCAGAGTAAGAAATTGCGCACTCTTTTGCTCTTTGCGCACTCCTTTATGGCGCACATAAATTTGCGCATAGCGCAAAAGAGCGGAGCTAAAAAAAAGAGCAATTTGCTTGCTCATTGCGCTTGCTCCTTTTTTTTCGCTCCGTCTCTTTTGAGCAATGCGCATTTATTTTAATTTTTGGCTCTTTTGCTCTGCTCTTTGAGCCGAATGAGCGGCTCTTTGCGCTTGCTCCTTTGGATATTGACAGTGGTTTGTTTTATGTTTTCAGTAGTGAACATTTTTTAAAGAATTTTTTTGCATATCTACAAAAGAGTTAATACATGCATGCATAAAAAAAAGTTGTATGTATTTAAAGAATTTAAAGCGGAATATTAAGAATATTTCGGTTAAAAAATTAAAATGCTTTTAGAGTTTTTATTAATATTTTTTACTAAGCTACATATAAATTGTTTTATATTGCTACGTGTTCATGCATACGTATTAGTGCAACTACATATGTATGTAGATTAATGTACATACATGTTTTTTATAGGCACATGTAAGTATGAACTATTAGTACATATGCACATTACATTAGTATGTGCAATTAAAATAACATAATTATGTGTATGTATGTATATGTATGTCTGTTTTCATTTTTTGTAGAACATTACATTTCAAGTTTACAGTTGTGTAATAACATGGATAAGATGTCTGTCCGAAAAGTGAGTTTTTATAAACCAATTTTAAAAGTGTTTTCTTCTTTTTAAAGTTTGTAAATGATTAGGCGATTATAAAATCGTTTCATAAGGTACATACATGTATACGTGTATATATGTATATGTATGTATTAACATACATATGTATAAATTCAAGTACACACTTTGGTTAAAGTAGGCATGTTGTGTACGCATATATGTACATTAATTTTAAAATCCATATATACATACATACCTACTTACATATATAAAAATATATATATGTATGACATTTTCGCACTTAAATATGTATGTATGCATGTATAAACACAGATGCGTACCGGTACGATACATAAGTATGCGTACATGTACATACATACATGTATCTATGTATGTATGTTCTTCGAGTTGCACTTAAACACAAAAATAATTTTAAAATCAATGAATACAACTTAACAAAAATTAAGAACAAGTCTTTATATTACCTAAAATAATTTTCCAAACAAATAAAACACATACACTTTTGATTACACTAACTTGCACGTATAAGGTCTACCAATAAATTAAGTTGATTTGTACCACAGTAAATGAGCGATGCGCATTTTTTGCTCTTTTTGGCTCTTTTGCGCATTGCGCAAAAAAGGAGCAGAGCCAAAAAAAGAGCAATGCGCATTGCTCCTTTTTTGCTCCACTCTTTTCAATGCGCTGAGCAAGAATTGATGCGCAGAGCAAGAGCAATGAGAAGTATGCTCCGCTCTTTGAGCAAAAGAGCCAAAAGAGCGAAAAGGAGCGGCTCTGCTCTGCGCATTTTCTTACCCTGGCACTACCAGATTGCTTTGGTAACATACTGTTTCTGTTAAATTTGAACAGCTTATGTTAGTTAACTTTCCTCAGATACCGCTTTTGTTTTATATCATTGTTGTCTATTTATCTAGCATACTTTTAGGATAAACTTTTTAAGATCCACGTTTATTGATTACTGAAGTACAATAATATAAATACTATAATTTGTGACAGTATTTTATTCGCTTGTATCCCCATATTTATTATTTGTCAAGCATACCATAGTTTGATCCAATAATTATAAGAATTGTCATAATTATATCTAATTACAATTATGATCTTATGGTAATGAACACGGACTGTTGGTTGCTGGGATTCACAGAATATTGGTACTGTGAGTATTGTCACCCAACTAATATTTTATCAGCTTAATTGTTTTCCAAAATCTTTCTTCATATGTGTATGTAAGTATGATCTGATTGGTGTCATTTTATTTGTATTATGAATCAATCACCAAGGGCACAATATATTGTCAAAAAAAAAATCACGTTTCAAACGTTATGAAAATATATGGAAAAACTATGCTTAGATGAGTGACACTTGATATGCTTGATGAATTTTGATTTTCTATGGCTGCATGTCAAGCATACGAACATAATTTTATGTCAAGAGTTTTAATAGTGTATTTTGCCCTTTATATACGTGATACTTAGCGTATATGTATCTCTTGCGTTATATTTAGTTATTACACAATACAGTTGCTATGCTATAGATTTATATAAAATTAATATATGTGGCGTTAATTCCTTTCAGGTGTAAGCGATCAAGAGCTTCAAGATATATTATCTGAAAAAGATATTGCTTCATCCTTCACAGACGATATTTTAAAATCATTAGGCAATCCAAGCGTCGCAACGAATAGAGACGAAAGCATCGCATTAATACATTAAATAAAATGAGTATGGATCCAAATTTACCGTTTAAAAAGGAAAATTATGACGATAATGCTGGACAACGAATTGTCGGAAGTTTCTAGGTTTTAATATACAAATGGACTCAAATCATTTAATAACTGCCGTAAAAATATATCTCTGGAAGATCCACCACCTGCTGTTCCATTTTATGTAAATTCTCCGATCCCTTCCCCACCGGATTGCTCCACCACAACGACTCACCCGTGAACAATTGCTGCCTCCCACTCCATCTGTCCATTTAGAAAATAAAACATGCATTCAGCCCTCAATTGCAAGAATTTTGCCTAAAACATCCTATTGCTGTTGTACGAGGTCTAGCCGGCGCTTTAAAGTTGGATCTTGGACTTTTTTCTACAAAAACACTGGTTGAAGCGAATCCCGATCACAGTGTTGAAGTTCGAACACAAGTACATCAGCCTCCAGACGAAAACTGGGATACCACGCAAGCAAAACGAGTTTGGGCATGCATATCCCATAGATCTCATACAACTATTGCAAAATATGCCCAGTATCAAGCATCAAGTTTCCAGGACAGCTTAAAGGTAAATAAATTAAATGCATACATATATATCCACTAAAAACTTTCATAACAAAAATACTTTCAAATCATGGGTTCAAATGAATTAGGATCTGGTTCAAATTAGATGAAACATGCATGCGAGAATTTTTATTGAAAATTTTCTTAAATAAAATGAGTGAATTGAACCAAACAAACTTTAATAAAAATGTGTAGGTATCAAATGTGAAAATTTTCGTTTTAGCTGATATTTTAATCATAGCTAAGCTGTCAATCTTGCTTACATTTTGTTTAATTGTTTGTTATGGCCAACAGGGTGACTTCAATGCTGTTTTTATTCATTTCAAGAATACATATTTTTCGGATAAAGAAAGGCATTTTAATCGACATCCTGTTGGAAGGATTTGGAAGTCGTAAAATGACAAATATTTTCAAACACTCTTTAAATATGTATATCTGTTGACATAAATAAAATACAACCTTCCAATAGTAACTATACAACTCACTAACGCTTGTTTTTATAAAGGTATAGAACTTGATTAAGTTACATCACTTCAAGATGACAAGGATTTAACAAATACGTCTGTGATTTATTCTTCGGGTTTGGTTGGCAATTCATCATGAATAGACTCATCGCCTGAATGATATGTCACGCAGCTCGTGCCACAGTAGATTTTTAAAAGATACTTTGGTGACCGCCTAATTTCACAATTTGAACCTGTGAATTGTCCTACAAGATCTTGTGATTTTAACACCGCTAGACTACTTTCTGTAGGGCTATGTAAACTCATTGGTCTACGCGAGCATTTAAAGCACAACAGCCACAAACGTTGGAAAAAGTAATGGAAAATTGGTCATCCAGATTGACTACATCCGCGCCAACCGTTGCGGTCTTATGCCAGAAATCATATTTAAAATGTAAATGCCTCAATCGAATAATCCATCGTTTTTTTTTGTTGCAACTTGAAGTTCTATGCCTTTATAAAAACACCTTTTATTATATTTTGTATTTATACCTGCTGAAAATTTAGGAATACTTGCAAGTGCAATAGTAGCAATACAATACATTATGATAAAAATATGCGACTTTGTCGTTTTTAACTGTAGTTACATTTTATTCCGAAAAATCCATTGAAAGTATTAATATTTGCATAATAAAAAAAGGACAACAAAGACCCATTAGTTCGGGAGCTAAAGGTTACAAAGTATTTTTTACTGTATATAATTTATACTTAACCAAAGCGCGGTCTTCACCTGACATGAAAACACTTAACAGAAACAGAGAAATCGTGTTACTGTCAGGTGTGGACCGTAAATGTTAATGTTTTGACGCCGTTTTAACACGGCTATTAAGCCGTGTCTTAACAGAAAATGGCGTTTTAGTTTGAAAACTAGCTATTTTTTGTTATTGCAAGAAAAAATTTTGTGTGAAAAAACCGTAGTTAAAAATTGTTGAGAGTAGAAAAATAATGGAAAATTATGACATACCTGTTCTCCATAGTAAAAAAATTTGAGTGTTTTAACAGCACGTCTTAACGGAATTTCATGTCTCTTTAAAAAAAGGGGAAAATAACCCTAAGATGTCTTTTTTCTGACTTTCTTGTCAAATTTTCTCTTTTGTTGTATTCAAAGACTTCCAGGAAAATTTTAAGAGGAATATTTTTGTAGAACATTTTAACTTAGTAATATCCCTGGTTTCATGTTTATTTTTCGTTTTCTTAAGGACAAAAATATACCCACATAATGGGAGTTAGAGGGTTAAGACGATTCATACCATCAAATGTTAGGTCCGCTTGACCATAACATTCGAAAATAATATCGCTTTTAATAGTTAGGCAAACCTTTTTCGGACAAATCATTCGAAAACGACTATTGCTAGCAAAATACACACGTCACTTTGTTTGTGACAGCAAATCTTTCGATCTAGAATGTTTAGAAAAATATCAAAGCAAACTTGCAATGTCGAAAACGAATAACTGATGACATTACTAAATGCTGCTTGAGCATTTAATATTATGTCAGAAGACCTTTTAGTTGTTTTTGTCAAGTGTTTCAGCACGTCTATACGCTGCCGACATTTCGCTGATGCTACCTCAGCTTGTCAATAGACTTGAAAACTTTGTTGAATAAATGTTCAAACATTTACTTATATTCTATTATTTCAATTGAAATAATCAGAATTTAAAAAAATAATTAAACACATTTTCAAAAACAAAAACAACTTTTTCTGTATTGCTACTGTATTTACTTTTCTTAGCATCATTTTAGGTGGCAACAGCGAAATGTCGGCGGCATATATGAAGGACTAGGGCTAAAACATCTAAAAGGTCTTTGGCTTATAATAAATTTTAAATAAAATTGCTTAAGAGCGAATAAATCATTTTTGAATTACGTCGATATTTCTTTGTCTTCTAGTAGAACTGTCGAGACAAATTTCTATTCTATTTTCTGAATACATTTGTGATGCACTTTGTGCATTTAAGATTCCATTGTTATAATAATGCCAATGTTTAAAAAATTAAAAAAAAACCTTAATTAAAAGTAAGTAAAGAGTAATCCGTTACATTTAATTGTAATAAACCAAATTCAATTCAAACTGAATAAATTATATTATATGAAAAATAATTCTTGAATTATTTTTGATTTGATTGTTTTTAAAATGTTTTTTATACTCAGAATACTTTATTGTTTGTAAATTCTATACATGATAAACAATTACTAATTAGAAATCGCCTACACGATATTACGATCAGAGTTCAGAAAGCTGTCTGCCAAACAGCTACAGCATCAAAAAATAGCTGTTGGCTGAGCTACCAAACAGCCACATTTCAAAAAGCAGTTTATGTCTGTGGCTGCGGCTGAACAAATTTTAACAGATCAGCCATAGCACAGCCACCAGCTTAAAGCATTTTAATTTACGATTTTTTCTTCAGAATTAATCATAATCAAAATATAATCGTTGGTTTTTAATTTGCTTGTGATATTTTTTTTTTTTCGAAACTATTTGTATTTTTAGGATGAACGTGAAAGAACTGGATCGATTGAGTCCAACAAATGTCGGATTCAGATTCGAAAGATTCTTTAAGCAATGCCTCAATTAGCGGAAGAAAGAAAAATCAAAAGTAGCAACAAAATGTTAAGGTAAGTCAATAAAAATCTTATACCATTCGATAACTAAAATCAAGCCTTGAAAATGTTGGCATTGTTTTTTACAAAAAAAAACGTTTTCTTAATTTAAAAACTTTTATTTGCTACTTCTTTTTCTATTTCGGACTTGTTCGTTTCTTCGCATTTTACATTAAAAATCAAATTTCAAAATTTTGTCTTTATCTTAAATGTAAAAATAAAATGTATTTGAAAACAATTTTAGTAAAATTTTGTGTGAAATTTTTGATTTGAAACACATTTCAAATTAATTTTTAATGAATATGGGCAAATAACAACAAACTAATGTGCTGTTTCCAGATGACAAGTGCTTTTTCACACAAACAAGTGGTACACAGACAAGTACGTAAGAAAATGGGGTTCTATATTGCAATTGTCTAACTTACGTTGTTCTCTCTTTGTTCTCAAGTTACATTATTGCCATGGTGTATAATTTCATACTTTGTGCATTTTTCTTCATACTAAAATGCTAATTTTTCAGTTGTCAATGGCAACTCTAATGAAAACAAAAACAATTCTTTTATTTACACACATACATATGTATATGTATGTGGAATTCACATACGTGCAAAAAATTGATAGATTGCAAAAATTTAATTAAAAAGCATTTTTACATCGACCAAAATGTATATACATAAATACTTTTTATTCTATAGATCTATTTTTAAAATTTGATAATATTTTCATTGAAAATACTAATTTGCATCGCACACAAGTACCTTTTTTGATTGTCTGGTTTTGGCTGCTGAGACAATTGAATTTGTCGTGCAGAAACCACAAAATGCCATTTTATTACGTATTCTCTCACCAAAACTTGACACTTGCTTTATAAAATCGCAAAACCATTTTTCTCGCTTAATTGAACAAAATTTTGAGTCACTTGCAGTACAGAAACTGGCCATAAGTTTTAACTTAAACTCGATTTTAAAAATTCACGATTTTTATTCTTGAATCAAATATTAGCACGATTTTTCTTTTAGTGTATAACATGTAAATATTTAAAAATTTTAAAAGATGGTGCCAGTTTGCTATTCTTTAAAAGCATCAATATTGTAGCATATGTACATCGTCTAATCGTCACAGTGCTACTTTAGACGACGAAAATCGTTAAAAGGATAATAATCCTGACATTTGTCAATTGAGTTTTCTACTGCAATTTGAGTTGGGTAAATTGTAATTAAATGATTTATCTGTCTACGCATGATAGCCGATCCATCATTATTTTGATGAGTTTTATGTCAAAATAGCATTTTGATAACTAGACGAAAATAAGAAGTTGCCACCATTTTATCATCTTAGAGATGGTTTGAGCTTATCCAAGAGTGGATAACTTTTATCTTATGGATATATTAATTGCTTATGTTTTGGCAATTTTGATATTGATTTTAGTATGAGAGTAACTATAACTAGTTTCTCCAAAATTACGTCCCACAGTGAATTATTTGCAGAACATACGTCACACACGTAATGCCATCACTGAAACGATCTTATAATAATGACGTTAAGCCAATTGTTGCTTTGGAGGGTTTTCCACAAATAAATATAAAAGCTTTATGAGTTCTTTTTGTAATATAAAATTGCTAAATAAATTTAAATGATAACTTTAAAAGTAAAAGTTTAAGGGGTTTATTCAAAAATTAACATCGATATCATTTGTACTTTAATCCAAATTTTCCAACAAAATTTCTTTAATATACCTATAGATATCAAATACAAATTAAT
>BGZK01004024.1:0-16877 GCA_005406025.1 Eumeta japonica | reverse complement strand
TGTAAAAGTTTTAATGAAAATAAAATGCTTTTCAGCTTCATAATTATATTTTTTGGAACATCTGGCCATCTCTCACTCCATCCATATTGTGATACGTCTACTTCGTGCTATGAAAGAGCAACCTTTCCCGGCTTCTTTAATTTTGATTTTTGTTTTGCATTTTAATTTTTAAGTTTTAGTATTGAATATAGTGTCTCATATTATTAACAGTTAAATAGGTGAAGTCATAAAATTAACTAAATGTGCATACTCATTGAGAATAAATATATGACAAATATTGGAAAATGCACGTTTTGAAAGCCTATTTTTTATTTAAAGCAAAAAATATACAGATGTCAATAATAAAATAAAATAAAATTTAATCAGATTTTAATCTCCGATAGTTCATATGAGCGAAATAGATAACTTTTCTTTATTCTTATCTCTTTCTACCGTGTTTTCTTGTGTGTGATACAAATAAAATAACAAATATTGCTATCTCTTTCTGGCCGCTTTTCATCTCTATTTTACTTTGTAATTCAAAATCTTTTAGATAAGTTTTTATTGACCTCAAATACTTATTTAATTTGAATTTTTTACATTCATAACATTTGTATTTTAAGTTCTTTAAGTGTTTTTTTTTTTATTTAGTTTAACTGCTTCTCACTGTATGACTTATTTTTTGAAACCCAAAACTGCAATTTCTATGGATTTTTTCTTCAATGTTTGAATGATATTCATTAACAAATAGTTGTTTATTGCACAGCATTCGCATTAGTGCTCTTGAGATTCTTTTTACATGGAATCAGTTTTTCATTAATTAACCTGGTTTTTCCTGTTTAGCAAACCAACAACATGTTGGTTTACAAAATATTACACAGAAAAAAAAAGTAGTACTAAAAGAATCCTTCTACAGATTTACAGATAAAATTTTTGCTTTATTCAAATATGTTGATTCATTGTTTTAAAAATTATTTTAATTTTGCTTATAATTGAAATTTACGAAATTGAATTATATAAAATTAATACTTAATTTTTATTTTCTTTGAACAACATTTTCTTAAATTGAAATTTCAATGTGTCGAAGTAATTTTTAAATGTTAAACAACTTTTTTGGTTTGAATTTTATTGTCAGGTCGGCCACTTTAAAATGAAACTGTTCCAATCTGAAAACAAAAACGATTATCATCTTAACAATGCTGTGAATTTCAATGTATTGTGTTTTTTTCTTTCATATCTTTTCGATGATTTGGAAAGTTTGTGGTCCAGAAACAAAAGCTGTCATTAATAATCATATTTTTATTGAACAAAAAAAAAAAAAAAATTATTATCCAAAGGTTAATAAACTCTTTTAACAGTATTTTAGTGTGTAAAAATTATTAAATAAACAATATAACAAATTTGTTACAGTTTTATTTTAAATAATCTCTGTGGTATAAATAACAAGATAATACCACTTAAAACAAATTTAAAATAATACAATATATAATTTTTCTTATCAGTCTTGAAAGTAAATTGAACAAGAGAACTTTACTTTGGAAATGACAAAAAAAAAAAAAAGAAATTCACTAAACGCCTTTTTAATAATGTCCTAAATTAGTAATTTTATTTTTTTTTGTCACGCATATTAGTGAACAAATTCATAGCATTTAATCATACGTGGTTGAGCATGATTTAAAATAAATATACTAAAGGTCACGAATTTTCATGCACTAATTTTCCATTGTTAAAAAATAAACAATTGTAAATCTTAATATTAACAATATTATGCTTGACACTTAAATTGTTTATCAAGTCTGTTCTGCAAATCATGGGTTTTCAACTCACCGTGATTTCAGAATCAAAGATTATATTACTGCAGCAAAATAAAGTTGCAAAAATTAAATCTCATATAACAATTTAGCATCAAAAATCATAAGAGCATAATTTTCAGCCGTTGGATGCAATTTATTTTTTAGAAGTCACGGTAATTTCAAATCACATGATTTACTGAACAGCCCCGTATTTGGGCATATATAGTTAAAGCTTGTGCCATTTCGGTAAGAGCATGTGCTACTTTTGAAAGTAATCACCATATCACAAAGTTTAATATCATTTGTAAAGGGAATAAAAACATTCATTCATTTAGAAAAGGGCAACATTTTTCAGAAATATGTCAACCAACTCCTTAGTTGTAAGTATAGACAAAAAGTAAATCAAAGCTCTGGTAGTTGAGTAGTCCAAGCATTAATACAAACAGTGTACATTTAGATGAGGCCTAATTTCTAAGCAAAGGGCGCTGATGATTACAGTGTGCTTGAAATTTAAACCGTTTTTTTTGCGACAGACAGGACACCTAGTGGGTAAACCTGATTCGGTCTTGCCAAATTCAGTGGCGCTAACCGAGATATATCGGTATCTCAAATTTACAAGAAGTAGCACAAACTATATACAAGAAACACAAAATATTAAGTTTATTGAAATTTGGTAAAAATCCAAAATTTTGCAAAAAATTTTATTTAAAACTTGACCAAATTTTTTTTTCATAATTCAAAAAAATTTTAAATTAATTTTTTGAAAATGTCGAAAGTTTTGTACATACTTCAAAATTGCATAAAAATTGAAAAAATGTGGATATGCTCTTAAGACTTTTCAAGCACATAACAAACATTGTTTAAGGCAAAACAAAATTTAAATGGTTAAAATCGGTTAACAACTTTTGATTTAATTCACAAAATATTAATAAATTGAGTAACAGGTCTATAGGCGTACTTCCTATATAGTTGTAGTGTTGTTGCAGCCAACAACATCTGTGCTTCAGCTCTCTAACTCTTATGGATCCATGGATTTTAACAAATTCTTAATTTTTTGATATAGAACCCACTGTAGTTTATAGTCATTGTTGTTTTTAGTTTTTGTTGTTGTAGCAATATGGTACAACAATATCTTGTGAAAATTTCAGCTATTTAGCTTTTATGGTTCAAAAGTTACAGCTAATTTTTCTTAAAATGGGTCATCTGTTGTATGGGGCACCCTCTTATTTTTATGTTGTTGTTGTTTTTAGTATATGCTGTCATAGCGGCTTGATACAACAATATTCTGTGCAAATTTGAGTTCTGTAGCTCTAATAGTTCAAAAGTTACAGCTAATTTTTATTAAAATTAGTCACCTGTTGTATGGGGGCACTTCGTAGTTTTTATGTTGTTGATTTTAGTATTTGTTGTTGTAGCGGCACGGTACAACATTTTGTGAAATTTTCATCTGTCTAGCTCTTACCGTTTCGGAGAATGGAGCCTGTGACGGACGGACGGACCGCGTAGTCTCAGCAATAAAGTTCTGTATGTTTTTAAGCACGAGATCTTAAAAATTTCCGTTTCAACCGTTTACCAGACTAAAGTCTCAAAAATTTTTTTTCATTATTATTGTTTTGAAATTAAATTAAAAAAATAATTTTTAATAAAAATCGAACGAACAAGTTAGAAAACAGCACTTAATAAATAAATAGTCTGCTTATATTCGAATAATAAATAAAAAGATCAAATTAATTGACTCCATTTATAACATTATAAATGATCAAATTTCGAAAATTGTGTTCGTTCCCGTTTCCGAATGGAATCAAATACTTTAACAAAATTGATAGTTTTATTCTATAAATTGAAAATAATACTACTGAGTTTCAAATATTGATCATGGGCAAAAGAATGTTTTAAATTATTTTATTTGAAAATGCGTCTGATTAAATAAATTTAATTAATAAGCATAAGCAGGAAATTATTTGTTAAAGCATGAAACAAAAGACGACACAGCAAGCTACCGACTATCATATGTTCTTATGATAATTGTCAATTTGACGAAGGCGTAGTTACACGACCATTGCTGTAGCTGACATCAGCAGATTTAATTCTATTCTAAAACAGATTACTGACTTTAATTAAAAATATTAAATCGAAAATTGCTTTAAAACATTATTTGTGTAAATATTTGAAATACACGATTGCATTTTTCTAAATAATAGATTTTTTTGTAAACGGCTACAGAGGGTAAACAAATCATGAAAATACACTTTCGGTAGCATCAAGATGAGAACACATCCACACTTAATTATGCATGTGTTTGTTATTTGTGCTGAAAATGGGATGCAAATAACTTAAAGATTATCATGGACACTTCCATACAAATGCCAAATCAAGTTAACCGTTTGTTGGCCTCTAAAGGTCTTTTTTCAGTCTATTTTTATTTGTGTTTAATTTTCCTACTGCATTTTTAGAAAAGACAACATGATGCAAAACGTGTTCAATGTTAAAATAAAAAAAAACTATTTCCATTTTACAAAAAGAAAAATTTTTAAAACTATTATATTATAGAATAGATGTGAAGAAATTCGAATTTATTTTTACACGTATTATAATAAAATGAATAGGTTTTTAATACCTAGCTTTGCTAGGTATTCCCAAAAATACTGAAAACCAGTTTTATGTACCATAGTGTCATAAATGGAAGTATAATGAATGGAGCTTCTCGAGGCCAGGCCCGTTATTATATATTTACCGAAAGCTCCTGGTGAATTAATTGTCAAAGTCGCATCCGCAAATGAGTTTCTTATACACTAATTCAGTATAATTAATAAATGGATTTTATATACCGCGATATCGGAAACGCGTAGCAACCATGACAAAGTGGACTTTCGATTTTCATACTTCAAACTTCAAGATAGATACTAAATGCCTTGAAAATAGTTGATAAAGTTTTCAAGAACCAATTTGATGTGCGGTTATATTAAAAACCTACTCAAATTCAATTTCTCGAGACAGAAACAAAGTCAATATGTCATCACCGAAAATCTTAAGATATGGAGTTTGGTAAAATTCGTTAATTTTATTTCGAAAAAACATGATTATATTAGCAATGTGAAAGTTTATTTTAGAAATATATAAATCAATTTGATTTTAGAATTTTTGAAAATAGAAAAAACAAAAAATTTCCTGAAGAAGATACCCAAAGGGCATCGAAATATCGATAATAAAAGAAAAAAGGCGCCAGAAATAAATAAACAAATAGTGACCATAAAGCTCAAAAAAACTACGTATTATAAATCCCGAGGTGCGAAGTGATATTCCCGTAATCGGGACAACTGGATAAATTTGTCATACCGAAAAACCCTAAATATCGAATTTTAATCGTTATATATTTAAATATATTGCAGAATTGTTTCATGATTACACAGACATTGGGCGATGAAGTTCTATTTTGTCGAATTTTGGGATAATGGCATTACTGGTATTACCATAAAGATCGGTTGGGAATGATAAGTTTAGATTAGAATGAGGTTCCATATCATACGACACACATCTAAGCCAGTTTAGGCATGTTGTGCGCTCCTTAAGTTTAATAGGTCTGCAGGAACTCCATGCCGCTCACAAATTTCCTTAATTTTATCCATCATATGCCCGTAATTTGGGTTAGATCCGGTAGGTACCAATCCCAAGATTTTAGAATCGTATTTGTAAGAAGGTGGCACTATGGCACAAATAGTGTTGCAATGTCTCGCTAGCCTTCACACATGCTCTGCATTCATGCCCCCCGCCGTTTTATCCCTATGCGATTCAGATGTGCCTGTAGCAACTCAATTATTCTACTTAATTCGGGCTTGTTAAGTCTTAGCAACTCCATCGCTTTTCCTTCATCTAAATTCTCCTTAGAATTCTTTACTGATTTCTACGGTTTTGTTACTCCAAAGAGTTAAATGGGTTCTATATGCCCAAGCCTTTAGCTGAGACTTAACTGCAGCGAACGTTATCGGGCATACAATGCTTCTGTTGCTTAACTCTAACGTTCTTGAAACAAGAGAGTTTGACCTCTCATTTTCAGTTATTTCCGCGTGCCCTGGTACCCAGTTGTTCACCATGTGTGCAGTTTCGCAATCGTAAAGTGAGCGTGACCTAATCCGCTTAGTTGAGATTGCTTTAATGGTCATCTGACTATCAGTGAATAGGAGTATATTCACAAGCCCTGTCCCCTCTATTACATTGAGCTCCCTCCTACACTTTGTTATCGTCAAACTTTCGCCACAAAACTTCACTAGTTTATCAGGGCAAAAAACAGTTCCTTGGTATTTGTTTATAAAACACCATTTTCCGTTTTGCACCTCGACCTTGATCCATCCATGTAACAACGAGGCCTCTTGTGTGGTGTAAATAATAAAGTGGTAAAATTGTTACCTCCCGATGATGCTACAGTAATTAAAATTAGCACAATCTAAAATTTTATATTAAACTGCAAAGAACAGCCATTATTTAAAAAAGGACAAGATCTGAAGAAGATTAGTGTTGTAGAAATGACAAATTTACTGTGTCTTAATTCCTAAAGATTTCTCTCTACGTATAGCCTGCAAGTAAATTTTCAAGTCTTCATAAGTGTCGATTCAATTTGCAGCACGATAAAATATAGAAACAAATAATTCTTTTACATCTCTTCATTTGTTATTTTAAATGGCAAATATGGTAATAAGATGCTTCAAAATACAAATAACAAAATTACCGCAATAAATTTAAAGTTTGCAATACATACATATAAACTTTTATAATGATGTTGCAAGCAACGGCAACTAAAAGCAAATAAATAAACTAAACGGCAACTTGTAGCATTAAACCAACTCTTTCTTGGCATTCAATGCCTGCATAAATTGTGATCGTCATTATTGCAATGACTTATGCTGAAGATGCTACGAGTTGGCTTATAATTTGTATAAAAGCCCGCTTAAAGTAAACAAATAAATAGTTTTTAGAAACAAAACAAATCGCTGGTCAAATTGAAAAAAGAAAACATTCAACATTCATGAGCTTTGTTAACTGTGATCTTGACCGGTTTCTGGAAAATCAAATACCATGAGAGGAAATAAACAAAGGAAATTCAATTGTTTTTCTTTTCATTGCAACTTTTGCAGTAAATTAAGGTTGCAATTTTGGAACGCATTCTTAGATCTATAGATGATTATTCAAATTTCGCAGCCAAAACTCAACAAAGGTATTACTTTAAACTCAAAAAATAAAATAGCTGAAAAATAATGATGTACATGTTTGAAATATATAAATGAATAGTTATTGATTTTTCTATAAAATATAAATGGGATAGAAGAAGTTTCCATAGTAAATTGAAACTAATATTCTAATTAGACACATTTGTTACTAAAATTATGAAATGTGGTTTACGTTTCAATAATAATTTTGGCATTATTGCTGCCTTTCAATTTATTTTACTTAAGGATTTTATCAATTTTAACCCTAATTTGTGAGAAAATTTTACCTGGATATTATATTTATTGCACTGGTTCATCATGGGACTGCCTTGACTTAAAAAAGATATTGAGGTA
This sequence comes from Eumeta japonica, assembly GCA_005406025.1. Lineage (NCBI taxonomy): Eukaryota > Metazoa > Arthropoda > Insecta > Lepidoptera > Psychidae > Eumeta > Eumeta japonica. The sequence continues at coordinate 9,550 of BGZK01004024.1, read as the reverse complement.
AATTTGTCATAAAATGCAGTAACAACATTTTAAAGCAAAGAGCTCATTTAGATTTTAAATATCTAATGCTGCAAATTGAATCGACACTTGAAAATTTACTTGGGCTATACGTGGGATGAAATCTTTAGAATTAAGGCAGTATATTTGACATTTCTACAACACTAATCTTTCTTCAGATCTTGTCCTCTTATTTTTAAATAATGGGTTGTTCTTTGCAACAATATAAAATTTTATATTGTGTTAATTTTAATTACTGTAGCATCATCCGGGTAACAATTTTACCACTTGGTTATTTACACCACAATGAGGCCTCGTTGTTACATGGATTTATCAAGGTCGAGGTGGAAAACGGAAATGGTGTTTTATAAAAAATACCACGGAACTGTATTTTTTTTTGCCTGATAAACTAGTGAAGTTTTGGCCAAGAATGGATAACTTACAATAGTGAGGTTATGGGATCAATTACGATCACAGATAAAGGGAAAATTTCGTGGTACAGTATATTTCGGTTAATTGACCCTACGATTTATTAGTTTCCACGCTTAATTTAACCACATGACCGATCAAAATACATAGCGTACGAAAACCATGTAAATTTTCTTGGATAATGAACCCAGTAATTGATTTTCCACCTTAATTGTTTCCAAATTCTTGTCATCAAAATAAATTTAATTTTACTTTTACCCGGTTAATTGCATTATTATTGAAAAACATTCTGGCATTTTACAAATACATATGACATCATTTGTGAAAAATACTGGGTGGCATCTCTACTATGTGATAATAAATTCATCAATTTAAAATAAAAATATAACAATAAAACACTCACAGCTCAAGGTTTAAAAAAATAATAAAATTAACAGGAATCAAATAAATTTTATAAATTCTACACAAAACTATTTTAAAAGAAAAACTTAACGAAACAAATGGTATGTATGTTTGTATTCATTTGCTTTATTTATTTTTTCATATAATACGTAGTTCTTTTAAATATATATGGTCACTGTTTATTTATTTTTGGCGTCTTTTGTATTTTCGATATTTCGTGCCCTTTTATCTTCTTCAGGAAAATTTTTTGTTTTGTATTTTCTTTTCAAAATTCTAAAATCAAATTGACAAACTACAAAAACAAAATTATTCCTCATGCATACATGGATATATACAGTTTGTCAAATTGATTTTTAAATTTTGAAAAAAAAAAATAAAAAATAAAAAAAGTACCATTAAATGTGACTTCATAAAAAAAGGTCGAAATTATAAAGAAGTATATTTTTTTCATTTGATATACATTTTGCATATTTTAACTTTATGAATTCTGTTCTTATAAAGAGATCAACAATTATTAATAATTATGTTATTTATACCAAGTTAGTAAACCTTATATATTCATCACTGATTGTAAACATTTTGCATAGTTGAATAAAATGGTACTGAAAGCAGTGTATTCTTTGTAAAATGTTTTTGCCACCCTGAAAAAGTTGCGTCGAATTTATTTTGATGCCACCAAAATTAAAACGCACCATAATTTAATGAAAAACGCACCACGCGCCAACTAAGAATATGTCGCGCAAAAATTTCAAAAAGCACCCAAAATGTCGCGAAACGCGAGTTGACAACGCTGGTGGTAATAAATACCTGCGAATACATATATACTATATATTCACTTTTATCTGTTCTTGCATTTTTTTCGTTCAAGGTAAAACAATTATTTTGAAAAACTTAAAGTAAACAAATGGGATTTCTTTTAATTCATTAGTAGTTTCAATTATGCCTGAGTTCTGTAATTGAACAAAGTGTTCAATTAAACGGGATTATTGCAATTGACATTGTTCAATTAAGCGGGTTATCAGCTTATTGGTTCGGTTCCCCGGTTAATTGAACAAAAGGATATGCAAATTTTGATGTGCAAATCTTGTACAAAGTAACAAGAGTGCTATATTCGGTTATGCCGAATCTTATATACCCTTTACCAAACTGAAATAAAGACATTTTTTATAACTTCCATTAATAATACCCTACAGTGAAGGTTATTTTTTCACATCCCACCGCTTGGAAATCGTGAGAGGAGATAAATGTACATAGATCATAAGGAGAGCGAGACATTAGAGCACTGTTTAGGTCAATGTTCGATCCCTATCAGGCATAACAATTACAGGGCATGTGCTAGGGAAAAGTATCACCAAATTAACTTGTTATTGATATGATTCTTCCTTTTATTTAGAAACAATTATATACTGAAGTTAAAGCATTCATTAAAATTGGGCTTACCACATAAAATTCGTTTATTGAATCAACGTTTTGCATAAGAGTGGCAACTCTTAACTTTGCCTCTTAACCACGATATGCTTACAACCTCGATGGCTCAATAGGTGAGTATATGTGACCATCAATCACTAGGTCCCAGGTTCGATACCTGACGTAGGCTTTAAGACTTTCTGCTGACAAAAAAATAAATTATGGCCTCTGCAGTGTGTAAATATGATGACTTTGACTTTATTAAAACCAACTCTAAGAGAAAAAAAAATCTTTCCTATTGCTATACTTCTAGCATGCACTGTATTTTAAGCTTTATTTCATTTAAGCAAAAACTGTTTATGGTGCATAAGATAAACAACAAAATTTAATATACAAAACAACGACTGGCTGTCATGTCATTTAAATTGCAATAAGAGCCTCAACAAAACATCTTTTCACAACATGTGTGTGAATCTTAATGTCCACATGCAATCATTACTTGTTGTTCATACATACATACATACATATTGTATTATATACATCACATAAAATAAAAATAAAACTAGAAAAAGTGACATGTTGCATGTATTTATAACAATATTCTTTGTGGAGACATCATAAAACAAACAAAAAAAAAAGAAACCTTCGAAAACAAAAAGTAACATCCTTTTTTAATATTTAGATGTGAGTCTCCTTTTATCTGCTTTTCAAGTATCATCACTTTGATGAACTGGGATGTTGAACATCTTTTGTAATTCAATATAAAAAATGTTGCAAATTATGATAATAAAAATAATGATTGTAATCATCATGCCTTACATGCATAGAATGTATGTCATACAATTTTAATTTAATAACAAACAAGTGCAATTTGCTTAAGCGTTTTATTACAAATTATGTATCTACAAATAAAAATTAGAAAAGTGTTCTTTCTGAAAATTAAATAGTTTTGTTAAAGAAAAATTTTTCTAATTATTTAAACCGTCATATTTATCGCACACTTTTAATTTTCTTATCGGGCTCAAGTTCATTTCTAAATTATTGCTTGTGATTAATATTTGAAAAACCAAGAAAAATAAAATTTTCGCCCTTAGCTGGGGCTTAAAACATTTTCAACTCTTTTAATATAAAGTTTTCATTTAATATAATACTTGATTTTATGTATTCAACACAGAGTCAATATTAATTTTAAATTGGGTGATTATTTTTGTTGAAATATAACACAAAAAAAATATTCAACCATCCGTACTAAATCAATCCCAAGCGGTGTTGGTAGTACGGTAAGCATGCGTTTTCTTAAATCAAGTACTATGTGCTGGTTTCAAGTACGGATTATTCAAGCTCTAAATACTTGCTTCTAGCCATACTCCATTCCGAATTCGTGCTCGAAATAAGCCCAAACGAGATTTATTTAAGAAAAAATTTGATGAAAATAATCCTAATATGTATTCGAATCAAGAGAAATAGCGGCATAACAAATAATTGAGAGACTTGTTTGAAGAACTTTTTCTTGGAATCAAAAGTATTGTACTCGTTTTAAGTCATTACAGGATTGATTTGTGCGAGTAAACCTTTTTCTGTTTGATTTAAGTACTTCTTAAATTTTCAAATACAACTCATTACTAGAAATAAGTACAAAAAGTGATTTTGGAACAAGCTATTTTTTCTTTATATAAATATATTATTTTAATCAAGAGCTTATCATGTCTCGTGGAGCATATAATTACCGGAAAATATAAATATTTTCCAATAATATTTGATTTGTTCGACCTTCTTTATGAAATGAGATGAGTTTTAAGGATGAAGCTTGGGTCAATTTATATATATATATATTATTTGCCAATATTTCGCTCTCCTTCGGATAGCTTTTTCAGGGCAGTAAATTATGTTTTTTATAAATTATGTTTACAATTTTTTTTTTTTTAATTTGTAAACATAATTTATAAAAAACATTATTTACTGCCCTAACAGCTATCGAAGGAAACAAATATTTATATATAAAATTGACCTAAAACTTCATCCTTAAAACTCAACTTATTCAATGAGCTTCCATGTATCTTATTCGACTCCTTTTATAATCGCTTAAATGAGAAATCAGTAAATCATTATTTGATCATAAAACAGAGTCATATATAATCCATTTTAAACGCTCAAATGAGCAATCAAGAAATGATTATACAGGAATGACTCAAATAGGAATCCTTTTTTAATTTTGCAGGATATGAATTTGATTTTGTCAGCACCAGCCCTTACGGCCTCATCAGAAGGTGGACCAAATTTACGTGGTGTGTTAAAGCACACCACACCACCATGCTTGGTGCATTTTTAATGGCAGGTTGCAATTTGCTATTCATAGTTAGCCTGGATCATAAAGAGACCTTTTGCTAAGGACTTCGGACTAGCTCGCTTTTGCACTCCGAGTGTTTCAGCGTCAGTCCATACAGCTAGTAGTACAAAGTCGATAAGTAAATATCAAGCCTTAAACTAGCTGGTCTCATCCCGTTGGTTTTTAATCTTACAATTGATAAATCAGTTTTTAGGCATCAAATGTGATGATGCAGACTTTTTAAAAATTATTCCCAAATATTAGCTGGGCATGCGCTAACTGCGTGCGCTGCTACACGAAAAGAAACTCATTTAGCTAAATTGCTTAAAAACAACCATATAAAAATAACTGCAGTCTAAACTCGCTATAACAATAAGTCACTAAGAATTCGCGGTGTAACAGAATAAACAATTTATGTTGGGTAACTTATGTAACAAATACTTTGATATTTTTAAGATCTGTATTCCTGTTTCAAAGACGTTAGTGTTGAGAGAAATGCAGGAAGAAGCTTTACAAAAAGGTAAATAGCCTGAAACAAACATCAACAACTTCTTCATATCAGAATAGTATTTATATCTTCTTTAATTAAAAACATAATTAAATGTAAAATATTATTTAATTAAATATATTTAAAATCAAAGAAATTTAATTAAAAGCCATTGAAAAAAAACTTTGCTATATAATGAATTTTTCATCAAAAGAATGGCCCTGACATTATATCATTCGTTATACCGGACTTTTGACTGTATGCAACTCTGTTCAACAATTTAGAAAAATATGTATGTAGCATGATTCTTGCAACACTTTTCAAATGTAAATCTTCCCATGAAATAGTAATGTTGCAGGAAAACTGTTCACAGTGTTGGATGGATGAGTACCAGGTTTAAAGCGAGAATTAAAAATGGTTATTGCACAATTGAAACCCCATATTTATAATTTAATATCAACAATGGGGTTACCCATTACTGGTTTACCAGATTTTTTCTTAAGTAGAAAAAGAACTATCTGTATCTTGTGTGACACAATTGTTTTTCTATTTGCTAAAAAAAAAAAAAATAAAAATGTATTGAATTTTCTAAAACCACAATTCATTTACCAGATGCTATTTTATTTTTATTTAGAGCATTTCTAAGATTTCCTTGCAACATCAAGTTATTTTGCAATCTTTTGCAATTTTATTTTTACTCATTTCACAATATTTTGCTTCCGTGCCACTCCAGCCTCTTTACCATTAAAGTAAAATAATAAAACTTGGGTATATAATTTAAAAATACTTAATTTATGTTAAAACAATCAGTTGATTGATTGCAGATCACTGATTTTTCACATTTAAATGAACAATCCATGCCACCTTCACCATTGCACAAGTATTGGAGTGCAAAAGAAAATCGATGTATAAAAGCGAAAAAAAACGTTGCCTGCTGCCGCCTGGCAGTTGTTGAAAATTAAATCAAGGAAAAAGTGATTTTCTTTTTATTCCAACAATAATAAATAACGTCATCATCATCATTATAAGTGTCCTCATGCTTTCATGCAGCTTCTGTGGAAATCAAATGTTTATGTTTGAAAAACAATAAAATAATAAAATCTGCTAACTTTTTCTTGTGTTTTTTTCTAATACTCCTTAAATAATTTATGCATTTTACTTGATTTTATTCAAACATGCCACATGGCGTTGGAAAAAAAACAAGAAAATTTAGAAGAAAGGAAATATTTAAAATGTAAAAAGCTTTTTTAAGTATTTTTATTTTTGGAAATGATTATGATCAGGCTGTTGTGGTAAATTTTAATATTACCTTTCATCAAGGTACTTCAAGCCCCTCACCTCACCCCTCTCAATTGCTTTAGCATTTCTTATATTACCACTTCTATTAACTTAAAAACAACCTTTATGTTCCGATTCTGATAAATTGCTTGCTGTTGTTCTCAGGCTTACTCTCCATTGCGTTGCGAAAGAAAAATCAACGAAATCGAACAACTATTAAGGGCAGTCACATAGAATCTCCACCGCATTTTTCAACTGACAGCTAAATTAAAATACATGTTTTGTATGAGTGTTGTCACATACAGTACGTCGCCTTTAACGCAAAGTAAAGGCTGGTGCACATAAGATTGCGTCATACGTTATGCGTCGCCTTTTCAATTAGCATAAACGCTGACGGATGGGGTTGGCACAATGAGCACTTTGTCAACGTATATCAGCTGGTTCTTACTTTGTTTTTGCAGTAGAATTTAGTGAAAAAAACTTTATGATATATTAGTGATTTTTTACTGATTTTGGTTTTAGAAAATTGTCAAAGTGCTCAACGATACGTCAAAGTTATTAACTTTTATACTTTGCGTTGAAGGAGACATTACTACGTGTGACAAAACTCGTAACAAAACAAAATTTTAACTTAATCAGTTGAAAAGGCGACGGATAACGGATGACGGATTCTATAGTGTCCCAAAGTTAGTTACTTTGACATGCATCAGAGTTTTAACAATTGTTGATAGTACTTTTATGTTTATTTTTCTTGTATGTCTATGGTTTTCTTCTAAAAGCAAAATTAAAAAGAACTCATAAATATCGTCCAACTCCATTTTTTTTAACTAAAAATTACTGAAAAGGAAAAAAAAAACCAAGTAAGAAATAGCTGAATTCTTATACGCTAACAAAGTACTCATTGTGCCAACTCTTCCGTCATCGCGTTTATGTCAGCTGAAAAAGGCGACGGATAACGTATGACGAATTCTATGTGTCCCAGCCTTAATGCGTTAATGCTTTCGGGCATTTGCCTTTCGCATGTATTTTTATTTTGCGAAACCATTTGCGTAAAAATTGCAGAGTATCAAGTTGTTTTTTTTTTATCTCATTTTTCTATCACATTGAGACTGCTTTCGCATCGCTATATTTTCCGTAATTCTGTAATTATATCATACCTGTCTGTACAAGCTCTGCCACGATCCCACTTTCAACCGCCTTTTTTGGGACGGTTCCTACTAATTTTTCTCTAGACCTCTATAACAATTTCCACTAAAATCGGCGCAGCAGCGTAAACGTGAAAAGTTACCAGATAGAATTACTTTCATATTTATAATATTAGTAGGGAGATAACTTATTCAAGTTACCATTTTGATATATAATTTCAAAGCTCTCTGTTATATTTTGTTACATTCACTTCGAAGGCTTAAGTTATAGCAAAATACAATAATACGAAAAAGATAATTATAAAATAAAAAGAGAGACTTCAACACAATTGAGAGTATTAATGAGAGAGAAATAATTGCACGTTGATCATTATAATGTAATGCGAACCAGTATTTGCCGTCAACTGATAATATGTTAAAAAGGCAATAGCTTATCAATAATATTATATGTATGTATGGATCTAACATTACACTTTCTATATTCTAAGGGCTTTGCTACACATTCCATATATATTAATCGCGATCCAGTGTCGCGATATTTATTGTAGCATGCAATATTGATGGATCGCAGTCCGCTAGAAATGAACTGACAGAAGCATTAAACATATTACACACAGCAGTTACCGACTACAACCTGTCAAAAATAATTTACACGCCTTCTAATGGGAACTGTCATTTTGAAAAGGGCGTAGCTAGTTGGTGGGCGATGATGGTAGCTGCCGCTTCCAAAATAATTATGTAGCTGACTTTTTTGCTACAAATGCAGACCAAGCTAAGGTGTTCGTGTCTCCAATGTGTTTAATACTAGACTCTATCTTTTCTATGGCCTAGTCAAGTGGATATTATGATTTTGATTGATGGCAAGTGTAAAATAGAGTGTTTTTCGGTACCGACGCAATGTGAATATGTATAACATAGACAGTTAGAATGCGATTAAATCTGAAAGCAAATATTTTTCTGAAACACATTAACCTCCTAAAGGCCGTAATACACTATCCCACACAGCTGTACGATTCATTCAATTAAAAATATGAGAGAAATCTAACTGACTTTTAATAAATCAATTGAAAATGGTGTTGTATGTGCCACACTATAGTTGAGTAGATAGAACTGCTGCCCAACAGTAACGAGGTCATAGGTTCGATTCCAGCCGCAGGCTCTGTGTATTTCTGCTGACAAAGCAAAAAGCTTTGCAGTTCAGTCTTTGTTAAAAAAAAGAAAGAATTTTTGTTTTGACTCAGCATCTTTACAAAAAATTCAACTCTGATCGCCTGATATCTATCATTGTATGAAGATTTTCATAAACTTTTGCAAATCGGGCAGACTTGTCAAGAAATCTGTCACATCGTTGCATTTTTAAACCACACTAACGTACTTTTCGAACACACACGATTTTTTTGACATATCATGCGGCTGGACAGGATGGTGAAAAATGGTCTTAACTTTGCCATAAAATTGTTACTTTTGCCACATCAGAAAATTTAATAGATCATTTTAATGCCAAGAAATAAAATAAATTCAGCTCACGCAAATGAGTTCCGTACAATGTGTATATAAAAGATTTGCATTGCAGTTTATAGTACTTGTTGTTGTACCGTGCTGCACCAACAACATCGTGTGAACATTTCAGCTCTATAGTGCTTACGGTTCCAAGGTTACAACTAGTTCTTAATTTTTAATATGAGCGCACTCTAGTTTTAGTATTGTTGCTGTAGGTACACAACATCTTGTGCAAAGTTCAGCTCTTTAGCTCGTATGGTTTAAAGTTACAGCTAATTTTCATAAAATGAGGCACCGTTTTAGGGGAACACCCTTTAGTTTAATGTTGTTAATGTTTTAAATTTTTATTGTTATAGCGGCACGATACAACAACATCCTGTGAAAATTTCAGTTATAGTTCAAAAGTTACAGCTCATTTTTTTTTTTAATGGAGCACCCGTTGTATGGAAGCACCCTTTAGCTTTTATGTTGTTGTTGTAGCAGCATTATATAACAACGTCCTGTGAAAATTTCAGCACTCTAGCTCTTACCGTTTCGAAGAATAAGCCTGTGACGAACGGCAACAGGATTCCGTTTTAC
>BGZK01004023.1:0-16883 GCA_005406025.1 Eumeta japonica | reverse complement strand
GTATTCTGAACGGAATCTGTAACACGGCTGAATATTACTTCACGAAGTTGGAGCTAAATTAGGCATTTTTAGACTAAAATACAGCTATATTTATTAAAAAGATACTGCAAACATATTGTTTTCATATCCAATTTGGTGACAATAGTTTCTATAAATATAATAATTGGTACTTTATCTCCATAATAAAAAGAAGAAAATACCTTAATCCACAATGAAATTATTTTATGTCTCCTCACTTATTCATTGATTGGCAAGAAAGTGCGTGCCACAATAACAATTCTATGGGCAGTAAGATTTGATTGCCATAATTAATCTGTTTTTACTTACATTGGTTTTATTAGTTTATTTATACCTTTATTTTATTTATATATATTGTAGCTTATGTACCCTAATAGGCCAAACTTAATTAAACTCTGTTTACCTTTATGTTGCTGACAGTATTTATAGTTGCCATTGCTGATTTCATCATCAATCAAAGCCTTATTATGTCATTGCATGTAGTTTTGTTGGTGACACCAGAGACATAACAGGGTTCATCGTCAAGAATATTATAATTTCTTGGTGACCTTGCTCCTAAAAAGCAAACGAAAACTTTAATTGTAATTTATTACATAAAGAAAATCCACAAAAGAATAAAAATGTAGTTGAACTGCTTAAATTCGAAAACTCCTGCAGGTTGTAAGCTTTGACAGTGCCCTTCAAAAGTTGTTCAAACATTTTCTGCTGCGAACAATGAAAAAGAACTTTTGAAATTTTTCTTAATATTTTGTGAATTCTAAATTATCTAAAAAACATGTATTCGATATATTCTAAATTAGAATCGATAGAAAAGTCATTTAAGTGATGCCGGTCTGTCTGTAGCAGATGCCAATTCCGAAATCCCGGTATTTTTTGGGATTAATGAATCTTGAATCTCGCGAAATCCTAAATTTTGGACCGTAGTGCAGTTAATTAATTTTTATTATTCTATTATTACGAATAGGCAGAGCCAAACACGAAGGTTAGTGCTAGAAAGAAATAGAAAACATTTTCTTCGTTTCATCTCTGTTTAGTACTCTGTATTTAAACTTTGCTACAATTGTCTTTTAAGTTGGATTGAAAAAGCAAATCGTGTAAATCACAGAATTTATATGCATTTATTTTTCTAGTTTTTTTCTAACTTACAAAATATATTCACATTATTAATTCTATTTTAATTCTTCATGTTTATAATTATTTGAATGTTAATCGGGCTTTAGAGTTGTGAGTTTTTTTCCTTCAATTAAGAAGGATTTTTGTGAACCGTCATTTACTTTCTGTCTATATTTAATTTTTGTATCAATCACTTCCAATTTTTATCACTTTGTTGTACTTGTTGCTTGGATAATATTATTTTTATATCATTAATTTTAGTTTAATTCTTCGAATTCTATTTATAATTTTTATAATTATTTGAATGTTAATCGAACTTTGAGTTTTTGCCTTCAATTAAGAAGGATTTTTATGATAAATTCAAAATTATTCAAAATGTTTTCAATTATTCGAACTTTTTATATATACATTCTTATAAATTTGTTTGTCGGGTTCAAGTTCATTACTAAATTTTTGTTTGTGATTAATACCTGTTAAAGAAAACAAAAAAGTAAATTTTTGATCTTACGGGGGTAGGAGCTGTTTCATGTTCACCACAATAATCATCAGCATCGTTGGTCACGAACTCGGACTTGTGCCAACTATGCACTACTTGTAGGGGCGCTTAAACCACACAGCCATGAGCTCAATTAATACTTTCTGTCTATATTTACATTTTATTTAACTCTTATATGAAAAATTTCTATGGGTATATGTCAAATAACGGTTTATTAAATGTTCTATAAGTTTTGGATAAGCCCCTATGTATTTTATATTCTTATAGGTGCTATTTGGCAAATAAAATGAATTGACGTTTATTTAAATTTTTAATAAAAATATTCTATCTATGTATGTACATTGAAAAATGTATTTTGTTTTTCCAGAATAGCAAAATTTTCGGGATTAAAAATCCCGGATTTGAGCTTTCACATTCCTGAATCCAGGATTTACGAAACTCAATACCATTTGGCATCCGTAGTCTGTAGTAAGTTGAAATGTAGTTTCTGAGAGAACTACATAACCCAAAATGCTTTTAACGTCAATCTGTCAGAACACCGTCCCAATAGGTTGCAGAATCGATTTATAAAATATTATGTTTATCGCAAATTCAACTTGTTTGAATAATTTTAATTTTTATTGCAATAATCATGGACTAAAATGTTCTTATGGTGATTAAACTTATCTTTACGGCATTTTAAATAACAAATGGCATTTAATTAGTAAACTATACACATTGTATAGTTGTGGTAAAGAAAATATTATTATTTAAAGTACCGCAAAGATAATTTTAATCATTATTCTTAATCCCATTTTCTTCGACCTTTCCTGATTAGATATGCTTTTGTTTTTTAATTTTGAGCTATATATTTATATATATTTTAAGTTATTTTTTTGTTGATATTCAATATTTCCTTTTCCTTTGGAAGACTTCTTAAGGAATATATTTTAAATTATTTAGAATACATTCCTGAAGAAGTTTTCCAAAGGAAAACGAAATATTGAATAGAAATAAAATAAAATAACTTTATATATATAAAAATGTCGTATAGCTCAAAATTAAAAAAAAAAATAGACGGATAGATAGAATTTTAATCACCATAAGCCCATTTTAGTCCATGAAAATTGCAAATGATTATTGCACCTAACAATATTGTAAGAAAATGGTGCAACTAATTCCCCTTATTTCAATTGTCGTCATCGTCATCGACATCAAATAATATATCCTTGTTCAACTGTTTAGGCAATAATCTAGGCGATTTTAAAAAGGTTTATTAATTTCCTTAAATGTTTAATACAACAAATATCTATAAAAGATAATTAATTTGTTTTAAAACCAGTAAATACGCATCAATTTCTGGTGCCGATGACGACAACTGGAATTTTTATTAATATTTACACACTATCGTAATCACATTTTATTTCGCGCACAATGACATTTTAATGCAATTTTTTTTTATTAACCATGTCTGAATTCCATCAGCTCTTTCTGCGAAGAAATTGTACAATTGTAAGATAGTCAATTATAGCCTTTGGAACAAAACTACTTACCACAGTGCTGTTGGCTCCGTATAAAGAAATTGAACGACTACGGCGACTGTGACTATTGCGCTGACTTCCACTTTCACGATACTGTTTGTTTTGTAGTAATGACGCTCTTCTGCTTCCGTCAAATCCAGCTTTGCATAAAATTGATATCTTGATTATGTTTGCAAGCATTTCGTTTGTTTTGGTTGTTGGCATTATTGTTTTATCTAGATTCGCTGTATGCTTAAGAGGCAGTATAGGACTATAGCGGCTTAGCTCTTCTGGTATGCTTAATAGTGATGGGCGACAGCTTTCGAGATTTTCATCGATGAGGGTGGAATTTTGTTGAGGTGCCATGGTTTCGATACACTAAATTATAAAACTAAAATTAAAAATAGAAAAACATATTTATGAAAAAGTTGTGAAAAAATAAATGCATTTAGCTTATGCTATTATTTCTAAGGAAGGCAATAGAATAGCTACGATTTTGGGCATCTTTAATGATGATTAGTGATGCCAATCCGGTCCCGGTTTGGATTTAATAAATCTTGAACCCCAAGACTTGCTTAAAAATTTCGAAATTGAAATAAATTTTTCTTTTGCAAAGCCGTTTAGCATCAGATAAACACAATATAAACTACACTCGGAACACTTTTATATTTCTACGTTAAAATTATTGGGTAAATCGTAAAATAATAAATGGATTTTTATTTCTATTTTTATTAAATAATTAATCGAGCTCACAATGCTTAATATATAAATAGTAATGAAAGTAGAAAAAACATTTAATGCTTAAAATGTTAAATAACAGCTTATTAAAGTTGTAAGTAAGTTTCTTTAATAAGCCTCTCTATAGATTTTATCGGCTGTATTAATAATCTATTTGACAGATATTGTATAGAAATTTATCAAATAAGGGCCAAATAAACAAACTTACAATATTTTTATGAATACAGCCGAATATTTTAAATGTGTTATTTGAAAATAAAATCAATTGGCGTTTATTTCAATTTTGAATAAAAATATTCTATGTATGTACTAAACACGTGTATGGATGTTGGTCATGTCGTCAGCGAATCATTGATGATTCACACACGAAAATTTAACTCCTGGACGACACATAAGGGACAAACAATAGAAATCGTTAATGACAATTCCAAACAAGTGTCACACAAATCGTGCACGGCATAAAGACGAACAATGCCGCTTATTTTGTCGTACATTTAGAGCATGACTTGAAGTTCAAGTTCAGTTAGAGGGTAACTTGCAAGACTCTGTTCGTCATGCCATTGTGTATATGTTTTGATAGAAGACATTATTTGGGACAATGTCTATCAAACTGTCATTAACGTTGTTTTCCTCAAAATTTTCTGCAAAATTTAATAGACAGAGCACAGTTCGTACAGAATCATGAATCATTGTGTTGTACGGCAACACAATTAGCCAATTGGGAAAGCATGTGAATTTATATTATGCTTGTATATATATATATATATATATATATATATATATATATATATATATGTTAAAAACAATCCAGATAATGTTAAAACAATTCCAGAAAAATCTTTTATTTTTTTATACCACGCCAACAAATACCGCCCTTTTAGTATTTTGTTTACTGTAGCGCCATTTTAGTCCGATTTCAAAGTTTTGTATACCGGTGTTCATGGCTATTTAAGATCTACATTTCTTGTCTTTAATAGTTATTTACTATCACGTAGAATTCTAGTCATGAATTTTAAAAACTCAGTACTCCATCCTAATGCTAAATATTTTTCAACGAAACTAAAACTACTTTATTTTTTCATAAAATTTAGCTTTGAAATTGTTTATTTTTATAAATAAACAAAAAAGTTGCAGGAATTAAAAGAAGTAAAATATTTAGTTCTTTGATATATTGCTATATAAAGACAACAGGCAAGTACATATCTGATGCGTTTGACAAAGTTTTTAAGTACGATAGAAAAAATGCACTCTTGAAGAAAAATTTTGCCGTGAATTGATCGTGATCGAACCACTCTAACGTACAGGATGTCTGGTAGCAGATTTGTATTTCCAAATTTAAATAAGAAACGCGATAGTTAACATAACGTTTTTTTTTGTAAGCATTGCAGGGCTAAATAGTCATCCAAAATGTTTTTTTGAGATGAGCTTTGTGTTCTACGCCACACGCTGCAGCACACTTTGTTTTGCTGAGCTGATTTCTCTTTGAGTATTTTCCATTAAAGACACAAGAGATTAGGCACTGTTATTAGAAACCCTTTCATTGAGATAGCCCCATAAAAAATACATTACAGTTAGATCGGATGGTCTCGCTGGCCATTAGATGCGCACAAAGTGACTGATCAGTGTTTGAAGGGAAAATTTCCGTTAGCAAATTTACCAAGCATTGGTTAGTGTGTGCAGTCGCCCATCCTATTGCAACCACGTGTGTGAAGAGTACGATGAATGAGCTCACAGGTTTGTGAAAAGAATCTGTAGTAAAATTTTCACTGTTGGCACTTGCCTGGCTTCGAGAATTTTTGGTGAGACCAAATGGCCCAATTATCTTACCAAACGGTTACCCTGGAACAATGCAATGGTTTTAATGTTTGAATCGAGGGCTGAGGGTTTGGGGAACAGTAATAGCAGCGTTGCCTCTTGATGTGATCGTGGAAATCAGCTCTGTTACTGTAAATTATGGGATTTACAGTCCGAAAATGCTACAACATCGTTTCACAAAACTTTTGCTTAAATAAGAGTCACTTGCTTTCAGCTCTTGATCGATTTGAGTTTTAAAAGAAACAAATTTTAGATCCTTTTTAATTTTATGAATAAGCGCTTTTGGAAGTCCTACTTAGGTTTCTTTATTCCATATTAAATGTCGCGAATTATCACGTAAATTGCATCATCCATCCTTCATGTAGACTAAGTTCCATTTCACTAGACCCGACGTGAATTTACATTCCACAACGCTGCATTACCCATTACTGCTCACATATTATAAAATTATGCTCTTAAAATGAATCCACTTGATCTACTCTGACCAAAACGGATCGATGGGACGAATCGACAGAATCGATAATTCCGCAGAATCCCTTTTCCGACACTATTTTTTACCTTATATATATATATATATATATATATATATATATATATATATATATATATATATATATATATATATATATATATATATATATATATATATATATATATATATATATATATATTTGCCACTAGACACCCACTACATGCAAATTTTTTTTTCTATAAGAAAAATCCAACATGCAAGATAAATAACACTCTGCAGTTTTCATGTTTTAAAGTTATTTGGAAAGTTGTTAAAAATTTTACAATTTCAATGTATGTATATATCGAAAATAATATGTAATCCACCACCACTAACAAGAAAATATGTATAACTTTGTATGTGTGTATAAACTTTTCTTCCTTGTTTGACCTGTGATAAAAGGCCGCCATAAAGTCGCATTGTAATTTTTTTTTTGTTTGTTTCACCTAACGATCAATTTAGATTTCAACGAACGATAAATAAAATTACCCTGTACACATGAATTTTTTAAAATGGTTAATGTTGCTTTATAAACATGTATGTTTTGTTCGCTAAAATATTTGAAAATATCTTGAGGTGGCAAATGGGGTGGCTGACTGCTTTTATTGGTAGTTGATGTTAACCAGTTTGTGTATTGGACAAAACTTAAATGTTTGATACTTTTGATGTACCAGTGGAATGAATTTTTTTAGGTTTATTTATGCGCTACCGGTTTTCATATGCATAATTAGCATTCGAAGTTTTACTCTGCCGGAAACTGCTAGTAAATTTTCTATAATTTTCGTTTGTTTAATGTACTATAATTCTTATATGCACACTAATACATCTGTTTTAAAAACCAATCTAAAAAGTTTATTTAACGTTAAAAGAAGCAAATATTATAAGGTTTTATACAACAAAACTTATATGACCCATAAGTCAAAGTTCATTTGAAATGAATGCCAAGCATATGAAGCTTAATGTCAAAAACTTAACATATTTACCGCAATGTTATTCTGATATGATAATTGCAATATGTCATACGGATTTTGCGATAAATACATGACTGGAATCATTACCTCATCACATGATATGTCAAGACGTTTAAAAATAAAATATATTTAATCATGTTCTGACACAGATTTTGGCTCACAGGTTTTGTTTTGGAATACAAATTAATATATATATATATATATATATATATATATATATATATATATATATATATATATATATATATATATATATTAATTAAATTGTATTCGTTCCTTATTCTGTTGCATAAAATTATTTACGTTGATGAGATGCCATGTTTGCTTAATTGGCTTTTTCCACGCGGTCCAGTAGAAATAACAACTTGATCCAGTTAAGGCTTAGAAGTCGATATCTAACAGGCAGTTTCTTATCCGCAGTATTCGTCTTTGGAACTAATTTTTATCTCCACTACAATCGTTATTAGTGATACAACGCTGCATAGATATTTATTTATTTAAGTTTTTTGACCAACTTAAACTTATTAAATCTATATATATATATACTGAATGTGTGTTTTTGTTTGTTTTTTATGGGAGACCAAACCTTTGAACCGACCTTTCTGAAATTTTATACCAATTAGGTTGGACTCTGGGATAAATCAAAGGCTACTGTTTTTAGGCACGCCCGTTTTAACGACCCATTTTTTAAATTTTTTACGTGCCCCACGTAGTTTTAAGAAATCTTCCAACATTTATTTGTGGGTGGCGAAGCGCGCCGGGTTTTGCTAGTTATATAATGAATAATAATTTTATTTAAAACGTTAATTTTTGTACGATACTGTGCCTTATTCTTCAGCTACAGCTAATTTTATTTTATATTAATCTACGGGTGTCTAGTGGCAAATTTATATTTGCAAATACAATCATCATGAACGTCATAGAGTACAATTCCGTTCGGAAACGGAATTCATTCCGTATTTTGTCGCTCCAAATAATTAATTACGAAAAAATTTTCCGGAATGAAACCACGAGTTTTCTGCATCTTAAAGAGCGAATACATATCAAAATTTACTATTTATCAATAAACAAAAAAGTTTTTCTTATTTTTCTGCAAACGAAGTATATTTTTAATAATATTTAGCAATTTATATTGCAATTATTTAAAATGCTTTAAAAAACTAACTTAAAAGAGAAACAAAATTTTCGTGTTTGATTTATAAAATATTGGCACATTTCTTTTTGTTATATCAAAAACGCTTAAATAAATTTTTGGGATTGATGAAAACAATTGGAATCTAAAGCACCAAAAATAATTTCGAATGGAATAGCAAATACGGAATTGATAGTATTCCGAATGGAATCTGTGACACGGCTGTATGTTTGTTAGTCTCTCGTACTGTGCTCGGTTGTTCGTTTTTAGTTACGGTCTTTTCCGGTTAATTAACAAAGACTGATCTGTTACTCTTTGCATTCATGCGGTTCTTAAATGAAAGTACGCTCAGAGATACTGTGAGTACGGTAATCAACATAAAATATTTTAGCAGCGCACCCAGGCAGACAAGAACAGCTGGCCTTGCTAATACAGTACAACTTCGACAGTTCGTACAAACAGTAGTCCAGTTACTCCAATAATTCGGGCTCTTCTACATTTCGGATATAAGAAATTTCTAACTCTACAATTCGGACAATTTTTATGCAAGAACAAAAAATAAACCTCAGTTTTCTCGTTTTTAACTGGCATGTTTGATACTCATTCTTTGATTTACATTTTGCAGTTTCATTAGTTCAGTTTCGATTCATTCTATAGCAAGCTTAGTTGCATTTTAATTGTCATGATTTTTACCGATAAAGAAATAATACAAACTTCCCAAACGAAACGAATCGTCAGTGCTGCTTATGGACTCGAAGACGACTTTGTAGTAGTGGATTCAAAAGCAAAGATCTCTAATGCAGATGCAAAGAAAGCATTCTCAGTTTGCATTCAGTGGGCTGAAGAAAATAATTTGGATATGTAGGATATTTTATTGTTAAAGAAACTAGAGCAAAAGGCACAAATTAGCCACCTCAATAGAGCAAGAAAACTTCGTTTCTTAATAAATTATAGAATACAGGTGTTTAATTCACTAATATTATGTGTTTTGATAATGAAATGTAATAAAACTTTTTTAATAAATCATAATACAAAAAATAACCTTAATTCATTTAGATTACTTCAATATTTTTATCATACTATAGTCCGGATAACTCGGTAATCCGAACGAACCTAAAACTATATGTCTCCAGATTGTCGAAGTTGCACTGTACACAAAAAATCAACTTGGAAACAAAAAAAAAAATCTGGAATAAATTTTTCAAAATTTACAATGTATTTATAAGTAAAATAAATTTAAAACAAAAAAAATTTACAAACTTTTAGATTTTTTAAATGTATTTTACTTGTAATTTTCAGGAAACGGAAGTCCTGATATAAAGACCGAATCGTACACTATAATGTGGCCAGTTAATAGACCGGATCCCTTCTTTCATTTACGTGTTACCTTTATTACGAACGACAGAATTTTTTATTAGTCACGAGTGGTCGAGAGAGAGAGAGAGAGAAACCGCATCCATCGTTCGCTGTGGAGGCATTTTTTACGAAATCAATTTGAAATTAAGTTTCCGTATTACTAAACTTATGCACTAAGAGCTCACTAATTTGAATTAAAGTTTTATGGTGACAGATGACGTAAATAAAGTAAAGTAAATTGCATTTATTCAACTGTGTGAACTTTTTGTTTGCAAAGAAGTGCTTATGGGCGGTAATTAATTTTTGTGTTGCTTTTGAAATATTTATACCTCAGAATACATTTATGCATAAAATTAATATTAAAGAAAAATAAATAAAATAGCTAAATCTTTTTGTCTGTGACTCCTTTCATTCATTCATTTAATTCACAATAGTAAGCAAAATGTAAATAACTGACTGATTTCAACGGTGCTGCCATATTATGGAACTGAATTTAGTATAAATGCAGTTTGATTCTGTGCATTTATGACTGAGTTAATTCACATTCGAATAGGGATAATGCACGAGTTAATACAGAAAAAGGCCACTAATGCAAATTAACGCTGTCGTCTGACTAGGGTATTAGAAAATTTTGCTAAAATAATCTTGAAATTGCAATATGCAGTGTGGTTTTTGTGTGAAATCTTCATTTTATTCAACCATGAATTAAATAAACTGAAAACGTATTTTCCTTTTTTGCTTTTTTCTTCTGCAAAAAGTTATTTTTTACTTGGAAACACAACATTTTTATCGAAAAAATAAAATATTAGCAAATTTTGTCCGTAGTTTGAAATTAGATTTAGTAAACAGGGGTCTTTTCCGTAGGCAGTCCCAATTTTCACTCGCAGGCAATAATTGCTGCCGCTGGAGATGTGAGAGTGTTAGTACAAAATTGAGAGTGTATTGCTTTTTCGAACTGGCAGTGGCATATATAAATTCTATGCAGTTAGTTCCTCTATTTCGAAGCGTTTTCGATTGATCGCTTAAATACATTTAATATAAAAACAACATTTTAAATTTGTTATTGTATTAAATTTATTTAAGCAAACGATCGAAAACGCTTCGAAATAGAGTAACTGGAAGTTAAAGTTTAAAATTCGTCCATTCCGTAGACCAAGTGTAAGTTTAATTCGTTTGTGGGTGCAGAGATCCCGTGCAACTTGAAAATCCTTGACTTTCAAGATCGTTGTATGAAGTGGTATAGTTAAAATTTAATTTTTCTTCAGCATTATTGAAAAATTGTTAACATGCAACGTTTAGAAAAGTATCTGTCTATTTTCACTGGATTCTATGCTCTATCTATAATTTGAATTATTTGCATTTAAGTCAATGGCTTCGACTGTTGCTACCATAAAAAATAATTTCTTTGCTTCTGCTTTTGGAGTTGTGAGCTTTGTGCAAATGGTTTTGATTTTTATGAAATCTAATGGGTCTGTTTACTTGTTATCTTAAGCATGTTTTTTCAAACGTTTGTGTTTCAAATTAAAATGAGTTCCAAAAGAAAAGCTTGTGATTGAACCTGTGGATAATGAACAGGTATTGAAAGATTTTGCCCAAAACTCAGAGTTTTGCCAATAATTAACTGTAAGAAATTTTATAGCACAGAATTTTAATAAATTCCTTTGGAGTTATTTCTATTTCTTTTTGATATTTTGAAATTTTGTAATTGTGAAAGCTCGATTATTTGAACCGGTTCTTGTGGGTACTGAGTTGTGAATTATCGATAGCCAACAGTAATAAATAATGCCGACTGTAAATAATAATGAATTCGCGTATTCGAATAATCATTTGAGAAAAAAAGTTGAATAATTTTTTTACAAATGATAATGTTAAAAAATTCAATAGAAATGTATGACGTTTTTATTTCCCTGGGGAGTATCAAAAGGGGCATCCTCTGACACTTTCTTTGGAAAAGTGGGGTTGAAAGTGGCCAGATTTCTGTGGCCCTCATACGACGTGAAACGAACTATGTAACTCGTAGCCCATAGCCCGGAGCAGAACGGACATATCGAGGTTGTTGGCCACAGTAACTGGACACTAGTTGATAGGCAGACATGCGGGTCGACTTGCATTGCCCTTCAACGATTACTGCCGCAGTTTCAAAGATAAGGGAAGGGAAGAAACGGGTTTTCATCTCTTCTGTGAATGCCCAGTACTGGCTGTTAGAAGGAACACTTTTCTGGTTAAATACATGCTTGTCGACCTACAATTAACGAATGGTCTTGTCAACACGGAGTCCCTTCAACTCCACATACAGCAATAACATTTATTATTTTTTATATTTTTATTTATTGAAGGAGCAATTTTTTTTGTATGAAAAATATTTCATTGGTTATAGTTTAACAACAATTTTTTCTCGTTAGAGACTTATTCATCCAGAACTTATTATCTTTACAAATTACCCCACGACTAAAACGGCAACAACACTCTTGTATATGTAAGGTATTGGTTCCAATCACCCACTGTTCTCACAGAGGAGATAAGTGTTCCTAAACTTATAGTAGATAGTTCAGAGAAACCTTTGATGGTTCCTCCATGTAGAAATCGTAACTGGAGGAATATTTAATTTGCAAAGTATTAAAAATTTGCTTATAAATAAGTTAAGGCCGGTGCTGTGTTAAGCATTTTGCGTGAGAGCTGTCAAAATGCATACGTAAAAATATGGACGAAAAATTAACGGAAAAATGTTAGAGCAGTATTGCGTTTTTCGTGGAAAACATATGAAATGTATCTGGCAACATTGTATGAAAGCTGTTGACTTTATTCCACGCGGAACGGCTGATATAAATAACAATGTTGTACACTCAGTGCAAAATATCGTCAAATTATGCAAAATCCTGGAATAAGCAACATTGGATACACGTAAAACTTTCCGAATGAAAATAAGAATGTTGCTCCGGCCTTTAAGCTGTAAGTGTGAAATTTGAGGTAAGAGAGAATAGCAAACATAAAGACAATTCTCTTACAAGCTCAAGGTTTTACAAAGTAAACTTTACCTGTCTAAAAGCGGTGGTGCATGTTTACACTCTATGCTAAGGCAACATTAAAAGCTTTCAATTATCAGTCACGCAGTGAAAATCATAATTACATATGATTACTTGTATTTAGTATTTCGATAAACAAAGTACACCAAACATCATCTGTAGAATATAATCCGTTCTATTTTCTTTACACTGAAACCAAACCATCTAATACGTTGTTTTAGAACATAACTGATTTTTATTTCTCTGCAGAAACTACTGCCTGCACAAAGTGTCAAAAGGTCAAACTCCTTTAATAACATAGCATGTATGAGTTTGTACGTTTGTCAAGTAGTAATGAGTAGTTTGCGTGTCATTTGATATTTTATATCGATGTTCATACAATATGTTAATTTATAATAAAAACATTTTAGAAAGCTCTAAATCAAGATAACAAAAACATATGATAATTAGGGGCGCCGATTTAGCAATCGATATTGAGCCATAGATTTTTGATAGCATTTGATAGGAGTGGGAAAAAGTATCACCAAAATACACACATCAAAAAATCGTTTTTAAAGCGTTCAAATTTCAAACTTTGATAAAGCTGTCAAAAATTGATGGCACAGTTACTATTGCCAAACGATCCGCCTTAATACTTATACTTAAATAGTAGACAGGAGCCACTGAAACTTGCAAGGTTATGTAATACAAAACGGCTTTCTGTAGAAACAACGGTTTGAGTTCATAAGTAGAGTTAATTTTCAAAACATTCTACTATAATATTATTAAACACTATATAGAAGAGTACATCGACAACAAAAAAAAAAACAAAAAAAATTATAGAACATTATTAATCTCAATAAAATTTGATAATATACTCCTGCATTCTAATCGTCGGCAGGAAGGAATTGAATGCTATTGACACACTCTATCTATTGCCTTGGGCCTAAAGAAATCAAGTGTTTAGCAAAATAATATAACTGTCTCTTTCACTATTTCGAACATGTTCGTTCGTTCGCATAAATACATTGAAAACAAAACAAATTTCCAAATTTTGTTGTTGTCTCAAATGTATTTATGCGAACAATTTTCGAAATAGTGAAAGAGGCAGTTAGAATCTGCGACAAGACCAGTCTTGAGTATTAGTGACACATCAAGAGCATAGCACCCATGTACGTCTTCGGATTTACTTCCTTTATTTACTGAAAAGATAATTTTATGTTTTGTACTGTTATTCCGGGTCTATTGAAAGCAATGGGATTAAAAGAGTATGATCCAATTCAGTGGCGGTTGTTGACTGATTCATCGAAACTAAGTTTGAAATGCGTACTTTTACATAATGGTAACAAACTTGCTTCCTTACCTATTGCTCATTCTACAAAGGCTAAAGAAAAAATATCGCACAATTCCTTTAGTTCTCGATAAAAATCAAGTAAAAGGAGCATAACCGGGTTGTATGTGTTGATTTGTAAATGGTAAATCTTCTCTTAGGCCAACCAAAGGCTACAAAACATTCCTGTCTCATATGCTTATGGTCAGGAGCTATAGCTGAGCACTGGACAAAGGGAAACTGGCCTTCTAGGGAGGCTTTGATTTCCGGTAAGCAAAATGTAATTAATGCTACACTAGTATCCAGCGATCGAATTATATTGACTCCTTTGCATTTAAAACTGGAGTCTTAACAAAGATGGGGAATGTTTCAAATACATTTTGCAAGTGTTTCTACAAATGAGTAGTAAGAAAATCAAAGGTGGTATTTTCGAAGTCCACAAATCGGAAGTTGATAAATGATAAAATTTTCATCAACTATATGTCGAGAACTGTGCATGGGAAGAGTTTGTTCAAGTACGGAGACATTTTTTGCCAACAAGTAATGTGACGACTACATTCAGCACGTTGAACAGTTGCTGATATATTTCCAGGCTTGATGCAATATGAGTATTAAGCTTTACTATCTTCACAGCCATCTAGACTGTTTTCCCTGAAAATCTTGGTGACCTAAGCGAAGAACAAGAAGAGAGTTTTCATCAGGATATTCTACTATGGAGGAGAGGTATCAGGGGCCTTGGAATGAGCACATGACGGCTGATTTTGTTGGATCAATCAAAATAGTAATCATATAACATCTTACTCTACAAAATTAAAAAAGGAAATTTTATTCAGAATAAAAATTTTTTTAAATATAAATTCTGTGCATTTTCAATGAAAAATTGTGTCACTTCATAACTCAAAACTAGATCTGCTACATGAAAATGGCATATATTTTCAAATCAGCGTGGAAAAACAACTATTCAGATTCATGTAAAAAATCTCATACAACAGACATGCTGTTTTCCAATTTTAATTCATCAATCAATAGTGAGTAATAGTGATGTAATAGTGAATTTATATTTTCAAATAAATTTCTACATAATTATTTTACCATGTAAAGATAATTGTTATTTTCCACACGAATATGATCTTAAGAACTCCCTGGCCTTAAATTTTAAAATATGGCTTTTTACATCTGTATTGAGCGCCTCGATAGCTGAGTGGTCGCAGTCACGAGGTAGCAGCTTGATTCCTGCCACAGGTCTGGGTGTTTTGCAGACAAGCAAAAGATTTGCAGTTTAGTGTTTGTGTAAAAAACCCAATCTGTCTTAGTTTACAATTAGTGCAGTAAGACGATATTCCTCATTAGTACTTTATAATATCATATAAAATTTAATGGTTTAAGGTAGTGATGTAACGATACGCCATTTCGCCGGTCCGATACCAATACCGATACTTAAAATAAATATCGCCGATACCGATACATTCATTGAAATTGACCTCTAGTAAAACTATAAAACTCATGTCGAGTAATTCTTCTATTATATAAAATAACAGTGTTTAATAATGAGCTATTAATATCATCAAAATTTTCAATACATTTCAGTCTCTAAAATTTAAATTGTTAAACAACAAAACGTCCGCAATATTTATAATATAACAAAATAAACGATTGCATACACTTTAGATTGGCTCAAGATTTAAAATTAATAAGATTTAAAGACAACGAATTTGAGATCATGTTAAAATTAAATTAAAATTATAAAATAACATTGCAAAAGTTTAATATTTTAAACTGATATTAATAAGATTTTTGTTTTAAAAGAAAAAGTGATCTCGAATTTCGCGTAGATAGACGATATCTCAAATACGTTTGAAGCAGACCTGGAGTGGAAAATAGTCTATCAGATGCGACTGAACGTAGTTGTACAAAGAAATATAAAAGAAACAAATTCATTATGTATTCTATTTTGATTTTACGTTCTGCTATTATGTATATGTTATTTCTCATGGTAGTCATGCAATAATAAGAGTTGAAAATTTAATATTTTGTTCAAAATCTAAATAAAATATAAGAAGTATCGGTATCGGCAGTAAAATATCGCCGTTATATCGGCATCAGCATCGGTATCGGTTGCTTCCCTATAGTTTAAGGTTGTGCTAGAACACACAGTTACAGTTATTCTTTGATTTGCGAACACTTTGAAGCCTTTACCAAAGTCAACCACTAGTCTAATACTTAAGCTTTACTACAGAAATATTTCGATTAGAGATTTGCTCCCCTAAAATTTACAAAACGCTGACACAAGTAACATTTTCGATTGACCTAACTTATGACACCACATCAAATAAAGTATTTATTGCATGGAAAACATAACCATAATTTTTATATAACGTAACATGATTGGATCTATTTATGAGAAATAAGTCGTCTTAGATGAATTGATTGCGGCATGGAAATTTGGCACCCAAAGAACCACAGAATTAACATTTAAAACAACTGTGAATTCCCTCCCAGTGCCAAGATTCCACACCGGCATTTTAAATAATTATTCTTTCTTTTAATATTCTTATAATTGGAATTACAACTCACCTATTCTTTTGTTATGCAATATTTAGTTCAGTTGGTTGTAATTTAATTAATTTATAATTGGCACTTGAATGCATCTAATTTAAAATCATAATGAAATAAATTTAAAAATATAAAAGTAAAAAAGAAAAATTAATTATTTTTGACACTTTTTTCTTTTCAATTACATTTGAATTTGTGAATTAAATGTCATTTATGCTAAACACTTTTCTGTTTTACACTTAGCACTGCTTTCATTTAAAAATTCAATGCACCAGTGTTTGGCTAGAAAGCATGTTAATCCTTTGAGCTTTCACCCTTGACTACTTTACAATTTGAATTGCTGTTACGA
>BGZK01004022.1:0-16886 GCA_005406025.1 Eumeta japonica | reverse complement strand
GAGTAGCGTATGAGGGTACATTTCTTAGATAGCTCTTTCAGGAATTTAGCCATTCGTATGCTTTACAGTTTTGCGGGTATAAAGGCTGGAGTTTGTGTCAATATTGTCTAGTTCTAGATCGATCCTTTGAGTCATCAGGTTTTCTTTGGTCGACAAATATTGTTTGCTTGTGTTTTTTTAATTTAAATTTTAAATTTTTTTATGGAACTTATTTTAAATTATAAATAAGTAACATTAATAACAGCACCAATTGTGCCTAAAAAGAAAAAAATAAAAGTAAACCGCTACATATTGTTGGGATAGGAAACAAGTAAAGGAATTATTATTACTTTTTAACTGAATTAGAAAAGGAAAAGAATTGTAACAACTGGCCATTTTGTTTTTTTTGTTAGTTTTTATGTATATTGTCAAATAAAATTGTTACGTGAGTTTAAAAGAATATGGATTGTGTGTACTGACTTAAAATAAAGGGGATTTGCGGGGCCATCATTTGCGATGAAGGGGCAGTGATATGGTGTTATAGGTCTGTGTCGAATGGGTCATCTGAAAAGGTTTAGTGACGAAGGTAGGGTGGGTTAGACGGCTGGGAGATGTCATCGATTCCAGAGTTTGGTAAAATTCAGATCCAATGGACGTTAGAGCTGTAATGGTATATTGAATTCGGTTGGCTGTGTTTTTGTTTGTTTCCCGAATGGAAAGATATAAAAGGATCTTTTATTTTTATTGTGCGAAACGGTGGGAGGGTTGAGAACCTCCTGGGATATGAGCTAGTCGGAGAAGGAAACACCACGCGGAGAAGGTTTTTAACATAGTTTCAATTATTTTAAAGTTGGAATTAACACGTTGCTATTTTGGCAGAGTAAGTGTTGGTCGTAGAGCAAGCTTATTTATGATTTTGTTGTATAAAGATTTCAATTTCAATTTATAATTTGATTTTTCTATTACTCAAAAACATTTTTTAAATTTATTTGTTATTGACATTTTATTAGGTATGTACCCATATATTTTTTCTGAAGATGCTAACAATTTGTTAGCGAAATATCGAGAATAAATTAACTATATAAATATTTTATATAACACAAGATTTGAAGCTGTAATAATTATTTCCAACATGAAAGAGTAGGTATTTAGTTAGGTAAAAATTAATAAAAAATGATGGTCGCTCAAAAATTTTATTTGGAAAAAATTACTTAAAACTAAACAGTTGTAACTATTTACATATATTTTTTAAAAACGGTTTGATATATTTTGACGTTTTTATGACGATTTCATTAAATAAAATGTTCATGGTCTTTTTTTTTGTTTGACTGTATTCTTTTCTCCAATCCAACTGCAAATTTTTTTCGCCACTAGCAAATTCTGCAAATGCCTGTACGCATGTTGTATCAACAAACAAATATATGTACATACATACCTACTCATAAAACAAATATGTATGCAAATAAAATGTTTGGCAATTTAGCTAGTTAGGTCCTACTCATGCTTCTCTATCGTCTGTTTTTATAGTAGTAGTAGTATTTCTCTACATTGTACAAAAATCAATTGACCAACAAAATCAAGAAAACGAACACATTGTTATTTCTGTACTTTTTTACTCTATTTCTTATTATTTATTTCTATTCTTTCTTTTCACACATGAGCTATCAGCGCAAGCCAATGAAGAGAAATATTTGTATGTACATCCTTGTTTGTTTAGTTCTGTTTTGAGATTTTCTTGCTTCTCTTGCCCAAAAACACATCAATGATACTTTGATACTTCTGTACATTTAAACAAAATATGAAATCAAACTTACATATAATAAATAAAACAGGGTAAATTTTTGATAGAATAACACGTAGTCATTAATTATTTTGTCTATATTTCAGTTCATTTATGCCCGATTTTGTTAATTTTCGAACTTGTATCACTTAAGATGCTTAAATTACGATTACCATCACATTTGGATCTATAAGTTGCGTAATGGCTTCAGAAACGGCGTTTAAAACATGTCTATTTACTAAACAAACTTAATATACCCTTTTGGAAAAGGATATAAAAGGTTTATATTTCCTTTATCTCCGAACCGATTTCAATATTTTTTATTTTTTAGACTCTAATGACCATGCTAAATATTAAAATTTTATTCCAACTCTAAAACTCAAGAAAAGTTCATAAATCTCATACAAAATGTGCGAAATTTTCGAGGTGGTCTCAGATTTTGGCTATATCTCAGAACTGGGTGGACCGATTTTTGCTGAATTTAAATAGCGGTTCCTCGTGGACAATATGCAACATTTTAGTGAAAGAGAAAGTCAAACAATTTTTCTCAGAAACTTGATTTCAACAAATCACAGGCGGACACCGCTTAATGGTCTTCTTTTTATGCTGATTCACACTATATATACTTTGTGCGGTCAAAATGAAAAATTAAAAAAATTACAAACGGAATCAAAAACTTATATATACTCTTCCCCTCGATATTGCTTAAAACTTCTTTCTTAAATAGTTCCAAGGGATGTATATATATATTGGAACAACGAAGAATAAATTAAAGGCTAGAATTGCAGGACATATATCGGACCAGAAATATAGAGACATTAACTCACAAAGCAGCATTATTTTCTCATTATTCAAGACGGAATCATTATCCTGACTTTGAAAATGTTTCAGTAATAAAGACAGAAAATAATTATAAGAAGCGTTACATGTTAGAAATGTTAGAGATTATTAATACACCAGTAGCACAGAGAATAATTTTTAAATCAGTTACAGAGAACTTGACACAGCTTTTATAGATATTTAGTTAGCAAAAAATTTTAATTTTTAATTGTATAAACTGTTAGAACAATATTGAATATTCTAATACGTACATATGTATATACATTTTATGTTTATATTTATATACACTTTGTGAATTGAAGAACTTCTTACACTCTCAGGTCCTTCATCTTCTAATTGTTCTTCTCTGAAAAGTGCCTCGTTTTTCCGGAACCAAATTGAAGTCTGAACAATATGTTTTTATAAACTTAAAGCAAAACAAATTATGCTGATAAACATATTTTTTATATACATGAAAATATAATATTGTACTATCAAAATTTCCTTTAATTTAAATACTTAGCTAAATCAGAAAACATTTTAAGTTTAAACTACCATATAACATTGTATTTGTGAATTTAAAATGTTAAGGACAAAAATATGTGTCAAGTTGTATCAGGACCATAAAATTAGTTCAGGTAAACATATTTGGCAAATAGCAACAAGAATGTTTGAAGCGACCATTCAATGACCATGTTTTTTCTTTTCGTGTACAATCAACATTTATTTTGATTAAATTCGAAAGCAACACGTTGCTATCTTGAAAGAATAAATGTTGGTCGTAGAACAACTTTCTCTTTATTTTTCTTTGTTTTGTAACAAAATTTTAATTTATTCTAATATAAAATGCTTTTAATTTTGTAAACAATAATTAATTTTATTTTAATTTGTAAACAATAATTAATTTTATTTTAATAAGGAAAGTCTTTTCGAGTGAGTTTATTCTAATACCAAAAGTCCAAACTTCAAAATATACTGAAAACACAGAATGAAACAATCAAAAGTGTCGATTCATTGCAACCACCATCGCGGCCAACAATTATCATTACACTATCAGCCAATCACATTAAGCAACAAGCAACGACGACTATCGCCATCACGAAGCCTGTATGTTTAATGCGATCGGTTGTTGACTGCACACTCCAACCTGAAAACACAGAATGAAAATGATCTGTGTGTGTACCGTTTATATACCCTATGAGAAAAGCTTTCAACAAAAGAGCTTTAGGGCCAACATAGATTCTCATAAAAGCTAATGACATATTTTAAACGAAAATAAGCTTTTAGGTTAAGTCAGATTCTCATAAAATTAATGAAATACTTTCAACGAAAATAAGCTTTTATGTTAAGGTATTTTTCAACACAAAATAACAATAAGCTTATGTGCGTTGAAATATATGTATGTATGTATGAACATATGTATAAAGGTAGTAATAATAATAGTAATATAATAATATAATATACAAAATATATAAATCGGCATGCTACAGTTTGTAAAAATTTCAATATTACTGGTCTTTTAAAAAATTTGTTCACGTTTATAATTTGGTTTTTCTATTACTCAAAAATTTGTTCAATTTTTTGCTATCAAATTTGTATTATAAATTTTTCCTGAAGATACTAACAAATTGTTAGAGAAATATCGAAAATTATTATTTTGGGTCAAAAGACCCTTTAGTTGTTTTTGCCTAGTCTTTCAGCATGTCTATATGCCGCCGACATTTCGCTGATGCTACTCAGCTCGTCAGTAGACTCGAAAAACCTTGTTGAAAATAATGTTCAAACATTTACTTCATATTCTATTATTTCAATTGAAATAATGAGAATTTAAAAAACATTTAAACACATTTTCAAAGACAAAACAACTTTTCTGTATTGCTACTGTATTTACTTTTCTTAGTAACTTTCATACAACGAACTACCATTTGTTGCTACGATTTGTATATATGAGAGTATCAAAAAGTAAACATTTTCAAATATCCAATAATTCAAAAATGATTTATTCGCTATTAAGCAATTTTATTTGAAATTATTATTTTTTTATTTAACATTAATTACATAATAAATTACTGTAACTAATCTATAGGAGTGGAGTACGAGCTGCTGTGGCTTTCGACTCCGATTTTTCTAATAATCTTAGATACTATCAATAAGACTAGTTTCAACAATAAATTTAAAGACTAGTTTTATATTACTCTCGCAGAGGTTCTTTAGGAGATCTGTAGGTGTTTGGGATTTAAAGATGTTTTCCCTGCAGCTACTATATGTGGGGCAGTCGTTGAGAATGTGAGCAGCGGTCAACTGTGTGTTACAGTTGGGGCATAGTGGAGCAGGATTTTTTTCTAGCAGGTGCCTGTGAGAGAATTTGCAATGACCAATTCTGAGTCGCACTATTGTAGATGTTATTTTCTTGGAACAGTTTACTGGAAAAATAGATTTGGTTCCAGACGGGTTAATATTTTTATAGTTGTGATTATATGTCGACCATTGTGAAGCTTTTGATGTTTTTAGATGGTCTAATGCGGCATTTATTATGTCACGTGCTTCGTATGTTGGGAACACCAGTAATGGACGATGTTTGGCTTCGCTAGCAGCCAAGTCAGCAAGTTCATTCCCGGGAATACCGACATGGGAAGGGACCCACATTATCTTTATTTTGTCGGAATGTTTTATACAAATATTTCTAATATCATTTATCAATGGAGAGTCATTGTTGGGGTTTTGTAGCCCATTGATGGTTGAAAGGCTGTCTGTACAAATAATGTATTTGAGTTCAGATTTTGAAGCAAATTCAACCGCCATATATACAGCCAAAGCTTCGGCGGTGAAATTTGAACAATAGTTATCGACTTGGCCGCAGTTTATGATATTACCCTTATGCTCGACCGTTGCAAATGTTGTAGAGAAATTTGTTTTTGATCCATCGGTAAATAGCAGTTTCCAGTTTTTAGCGGTAAAATCGATAATGGTGTTATAATATGTTTGCTGATATATAATCGGGTCAGTAGAGATTTTTGACAGGTTAGTTAAGGATAAAATGACTGATGAGCTTTCAAAGTGCCAAGGAGGTTCGGACGGATTTTTTAAAAATCTCGGTTTTATATTTACATTGAGGTGGCGAAGCAGGCCTATGCATTTTAGAATGGTGGATTCTCTCTTAAATTTTCTCTTGTAGGAGATGCTTCTGTTAATTTCCTTATATAAAGTTTTATTGCGGCAAATAAATAATTTGGGTGCCAGTTTGTAAGTTAAAAACAAAGTTCGCTCTTCAATTGAAGGCATTCCTGCTTCGGCTAGTGTGTTTTTTGTTGGACTGGTAGGAAAGGCTCCGATACTACGTCGAACAGCAGCATGATATGGCGCTTTTATTAATTTGATGTTGGATGACGCGCACCAACCATATATAGGAAGGCCGTAATCAATTTTTGAGAGCATAATAGAGCGTGTTATCTTGACCATCGTGGATATATGGATGTGAAATCGTTTGGAGGTGAGGTATTTTATTGTATTAAGTCTAGTGTTTAGGCTTTTTCTAAGGTAGAGGCAATGTTGTTTAAATGTGAAATGTGTGTCGAAAATTACGCCGAGAATTTGGAGATAATCGGCTTGTTTAATTGTGATGTTTTTGTAATTGACAACGAAAGTATTGCAGTTATGTTTATTACAAATGTGTAGGAGACTGCATTTTTCGACAGAGAGTTTTGCGCTGGAGAATGAACACCAGTCATCAATGTCCTTAAGGATTTGTTGAAAAATCAAATTTACCTTGTTATTGTCGCTGTGTTTAGTGTATATAATGGCGTCGTCGGCATATATGGAGTGTTCGATATTTTTGTGTGTTGATAAGATATTACTCATATGATTAAATGCTATAAGAAATAATACCACGGATAATGGTGAACCTTGGGGATCCCATTATGGAGTGGGTGGGAGTTTGATGTTGATCCTAGTATTCTAACTTTGAACTGTCTATTGGTAAGGAAGCTTTTGACGATGTAGAACATTTTTTTTCCAATTTTCCATACTTTTAGTTGTTCTAGTATTACATGTATCCCTATTCGGTCAAACGCACTTTCGAAGTCTGTAGAGAGAATGTTGACGTGGTTTTTACAAGACAAAGCTTTTGAAATAAAGTGCTGAAGATTTAGGAGGATGTCATCTGTTCCTTGTTTTTTTATAAAAGCGACTTGGTTTGGTGTGATCAGGTTGTTTGTTTTCAACCACCACATGAGGCGCCTAGTAATTATTTTTTCCACAATTTTGCTAATGCATGGTAACAGAGATATTGGTCTATACCCAGAGACGGTGAAATGATCTCTTGATGGTTTAGGGATTGGTATGACCACGGCAGTTTTCCAGGAATGAGGGAAGGTACCGGATTCGAAAATGTTGTTAAAGAGTGCTTGTATTTGCGACTTTGCCAGCGGTGTTAGGTTTTAGCATAGGATATGATATTCGATCGCCTCCAGGAGTTTTGCCTTTGACGAGACTTAGCGCAGTTTCTAGTTCAATTTCATTAATTGGAACTTCAATTTTTTCAGCAAGGGAATTACAAGTTGTGGGGTTGTAATTATGGCTTATGCTATTTGCCTTTGCAGTTCGAAAATTGGTTGCTGATAGATTCGACCAAAATTGTTCAAAATGGTTTGCGATGTCGATTTGGTTTGAAAGAATATTTGTGCCTACCTTTATGTGTTTTATTGAATTGTAGCTGTTGCCGCCGGATATTTTTTTTATGTCGTTCCATATGCGCTGTGATGTCGAAGTAGGGTTGATATTGGAGGTAAATTGCTTAAGACAGTTTTCTTTACTGATTTTTACGGCTTTTCGAAACAAGGCGTTGCATTTTTTGTATTCTATGAGATTTGCATCAGTTCTTACTCTTTTAAATGTATGCCACAGTCTTTGCTTACGGCTTCTTAATGTGTCTAAATGGTGATTCCACCATACGATGCGAGCCGTGAACTTATTATTTTTTGTTTGAGGTATGCTTATATTTGCTGCCGATCTTATACATTTAACTACTGCTGCCGCTTGTTGGTTTATGTTATCAGATGGAATAATTTGTGCAAATTTTTCATTGATTATTTTATTGTAGAGCGTCCAATTTGCACGTTCTAGTTTGAATTTAGGGCAGTAATTTGGTTTTGTACTAGGAAAATTGTTGGTCATTCGGATATGTATTGGAAAATGATCACTACCATATAAGTCGTGAAGAGTTTTCCAGGCGCAAAGTGGGGCTAGTTGTGAGGAGCATAATGTAATATCGATATGTGTAAATGTTTTATGTGTGGTGAAGTGTGTAGGACTCCCGTTATTTAATATTATCAGATCCTCATTTAGAATAAAGTTTTCTAATATTTTACCGCGAGAGTTGGTCTCTGCAGAGCCCCATAGAGTGCTCCAAGAGTTGAAGTCGCCGCTGATAAGAATAGGTGGGCAAGTATTGCCTACGATGTTAATTAAACTTTGTTGTGAAATGGATTGGTGAGGTGGAATATACATAGGTTTATAAGTGTAAACTTTGTACCTATGTTTATTTCAATTGCAATAGTAGCTGTATTGGCGTCAGTGTAAATTAGTTTATGTGGGATTGTATTTTTTACGAGTATAGCGATGCCTTGCTTAGCTGAGCAGTTTTGTGTGAGATTGTGGAAAAAACCTTTATATTGTTTTGGGTAGACTATATTTGGTTGATTGAAAGGAATATGGGTTTCTTGAAGAGAAATAATATCTGGTTTGTATTCTTGTATAAGGAGTTGTAGTTCGTGGTAGTTGTTAATAAAACCTTTAATGTTCCACTGTATAATTGTAAAATCCATATTGATAAAAAATAGGTAAATTACTCCTCTACAAACATCTTGTTCGTTAAACGTGTTGGGTGCGGACATTGTAGTCTTAGGTAGGCATGTGTTTTCGTTTTGTGTTAAATTGAGAATTACATTTGATTCATTCAAACTAGTAGTTGGTACATTGTTAGCTAAAGCTTTGGTCTTCGATCGTGTTAAAATTATTTGTGTAGGTTTTACTGTTTGTTTATGCGTTTCAGTTAGAATGTTTGTTGTTGTTGGGATAACAAGTTCCTTGTTATTGAGGTTTTTTTTTGAGAATATTTTGCTTTCATTTGTATGTTGTTTTGTTGGTGCAGGTGTTATTATTGCATTGCCTGTTTTATTATTGCGTTGATTTGTTTCAGCAATATTTAAAGTGCTGTTGTTTTTTATTGTTTTATTTTTTATGATGTCGCAGTATGACAAGTTTGATGGTACAATTTGTTTTTGTGCTTGATAAATTTCTTTTGCAGCCTTTAAAGAACATTTTTCTTTAGTTTTTATTTTAAGTATTTCTTTTTGTTGTAAAAACACTTTACACGCCTTGGAGGAAGAGGGGTGATCTTCAGCACAGTTAACACAGTAAGTGCGAGTACACTCTACTGGCTCGTGTGGTGGTAAGGCACATATTTCGCAAAGAGGATCATTTTTACACCATTTCTTTGTATGGCCCAAAGCTTGGCATATTTTGCACTGCATTGGATTGGGGAAATATTGTCTAACTTTGACTTTGTGCCAGGAAATATCTATCTTTTCTGGGAAAGAGTATCTGTCAAATGTTAGGAGGACTACTCCGCATGGAGAGAGTTTGCCTTCTTGATTTTTCCTCTGATATTTATACACTTCAACTACACCTTGTGAATTCAATTCTTTGACGATTTCTGATTCGGGGACATTATTTAGGTATGGCGCGTAAATAGTGCCTTTAGAGAAATTTAAGTTTGTGTGGTATTTACAGCTGATGTTACGAACTCCAGGTAATTCTTTAGAGCTAATAAGTTTGTCGGCACTTTTTTACTGCCAATTAGGAGTAGGAGGCTGCCGTCCCTTAATTCTGATACTGCTAGTATATCTTGGCATATTAATTTCAGTGCCCGATGTACGGAAAAGCAAGAGTAATCTTGTAGGCTCTTGTATCCGAAGTGGATGACATCACCACGTATTTAGGATCGGGTTTCTGAATGACTGGAAGTTCGGGGAATAGATCAATGATATTTTGGTTGTTACGTTTTTTCTTAGCACAAGGGGATTCCGCTAATACCGAGAAGCGGTTGTCCCGCAGTTTGGGTGGACCGGACATGTCCACTATGTGGTTATAATGGTAAGTGAAGAAGCTGACCGAAAATTTTTTTCGCTGACTGTGTTAAGAAAAAACTGTTTATAAAGTATAAGGAAAAAAAGCTGGTACACAGAGTGATTGCAAAAGTCAACCGCACGATACAAATGATAGTCGATGACTGTTGAAATTTATTAATTTGGGTCAAGACCATTTAGTGTTTTGCCTAGACTTTCAGCATGTCTATATGGTGCTTCGCTGATGCTACCTCAGCTCGTCAGTAGACTCGAAAAACCTTGTTGAAAATAATGTTCAAACATTTACTTTCACTAAACTGTGTATGTGTAACATATACATACCGTTATTTTAAGTAATGTATGGCTTGAACAACTGGTACTTCTTCCCGACGACTCAATACGTTAGTGTATACTTTTAAAATTTCTGAAAAAATGTTTTAGTGTACCCTCTCACTGGGAGAACGGATCATGTCCAGAGCGTGGTAATCTACATAGAAGGACTTTGGCATGCTAAAGTTAGTGCAATTGTCCAGTCGATCGTCAAATTAAAACAAACATCGCAAAATAAATTATGCGTGATAATAACTTTTTACATAATTGCCAATAGAGCTGAAAAGGCAAAATAAAATGCTTTTAAACGCAGTACTCTAGACCAATATTAAATTAGTATACAGACCCAAGAAATTTCAGTGTGATATTTATTTTTTTTATAAAATAAAATGCCTCCCAAAAAGATGAATATCAACTTCACATTATGAGTAAAGAGCGTGTCTGAGAGAGAAAACCCCAAGAAAAGAACGTTGTCTAAGAGGTAGATATTCAAATATTAGTGGAACCAAGCAGTAAACTATTCCTCTACTTGCCAATTGCAATAAACTACTTTTGTGTTCACCAATTCACAGTTTATAATGAATTTCATGTTGATTGATATGTAAGGCGAAATTGACTCCAATGTATTTACCTCTTGCTTGCTGGACTGCTTGGAGAATTTGAAGGACAAATCAAAGGCTATAATAATTTACAGTGACGGTTTGCCGTTTTGCAAGATTTAAACATATGATTCCAGCGGACTATCATTCATTTTATGATAAGTTGCCACACCAATGATATTAGTAGTTTAATATAAGTTCTTTTCTTTTTCTTGTTATATCTTCTTGAAATAAAGCTTGTATTCTATTAGACATTGTTTTTATTGAATAATTTTCATATAACTGTGTACAGTGAAGGATTTTGAAAAAAATGGAATAATTCTACAATTTGCATATTGAAGTTAGTTCGATTTCAATATTTCAACACACATTTTAAGGAAGTATTGCTGAGGTTAACTTTAGAGTTTAAACGTTATACCGTTATGCCACCACGTGTGTGTAAAAAATTCAAAAGCATGTCAAACTTCTGGTTTTTATCCAAATAAAACGAAATTTTTTCAAGAGCTTTAAAAAATATTCAACATTGCTGGATTTTCATATTTGTACTATTGAAATTTTCAGCTTTTTTCCTATTCCGGCCCACTGTTTGGTAAATAGCTAAGACAAAACCAGTCGGATTTGCAAAATCTTTAATTTTTTAGATTATAAACAAAATTTTTAATCATTCAACGAAAAAATTGGTTTAAAAAAGTTACCTAATCAAAAGTTATACACAGTTTAAATTCAAATTATTAAATAACTTGAATTTTTCCCGTTTTTTGTCGAAAAATGTACGTTGATATTTCATACTTACAAAAAAAACTTTGCAAGAAGACCTACACTAAATTTCTTTGAAAGAATATACTACGCTTTATATTACACTAGTAAAAAAATTAAAAATTCTTGTTCAAGAAAGTAGAGCGTTGCCAATTAGAGGAATTTTTATACTAAGTTCTCGGTTTATGGCTTCTTTTTCAAATCCCAAACCTAGAAAAAAAATCTTTTATACCGTCCTATAGGCTACTATGTTTTCAAAAACCCACCATACTTTTAGCAGCACCTTGCGAAAAATACAAACAATACATCAAATTGAGTAAAATACCAATTATAGGATTTTTTTGAGAATTTCCGTTTTAGAAATGATTTTTACTGGATTGTAATTTTTTCCTGTTAAGTATGATATTTTCTACGTATATAAACAAAAATTTTTAGGAGAATGTATGCACAAACAAAAATTTTATGGGATAAGAAAAAAGGCTGAATACTAAAATTGCATTTGAATTTTGAATTTTTTCTGGGAACTTCAATTCTAGAAAATAAATCTCACTGGTTTCAACTTTGTCTCTTAGCTACGTTATTTCACCTTAATACGGGGTTTTGGCAGGCAATTTTCATAAATAAAGATTTTGTAGTATAAGGAGGTAGACCTTTATATATGTACATATATACATATATTCGCTCCTTTTCCAAGAATTCTTCAAGTTCAAGTTCAGTGGACTATAGCAATTCCTGGAAAGTGTATGAATGAGCATATGATATGCCCTAAGCAGCGTATTTTATGCTTAATACAACGAAATTTATTTCTGTGGTGGTATCGGTGCATTGTTTTCCCACAATTTGTCAATTACTTAAAACATCGACTTTACTAATTTGATAATTTGTTCAAGTTCAGTTGACCACAGCTCCTCCTTTATAAAGTATGTGGAGGAGCACATGCTATGTCCAAAGAAGGTATTTTATACTTGTTTTCCCACAATTTGTCAATTACTTAAAACATCGGCCTTACTAAATTGATAATTTGTTCAAGTTCAGTTGATCACAGTCTCTTTATAAAGTATGGAACACTGATATGCCCAAAGAAGCGTATTTTTATACTTAATACAACGCAACTTATTTGGTCATAGCACAGCTTTTTGCACAATTTGTCAATTAAATACAAAATACTTCATTTTCATAAAAACATGTGATGGTAATATATATATATATATTTATATATATAAAATAAATGTGATGATTTGTAAGCCAAAGTTGTCAAACTTTTTCTTTATATGTGTGCCGCCGCAAAATCAGTTGATATATATAATTTGTGTGCAAAAGTTAACAAACTTTTTTGTTTACATTGTTATTTATCTTTTATCTTACACATACACGAAATGTATGCATGGGGTGGTAAAAGTTTTTTCAATCAAATTTTCCGAGTAAAAATATTTAGGTATTCACTCTTTGTTTCTTCCCATACAAAAAGTAAGTTACTTATCTGAAAATGTTCGAAAGTCAATCAAAGATTTGAGTACTTTTTATATAAAATTTCTTGACAAATCGCTTCAGTGGAAAAACAACACATTTTGTATTATTAATTTTTGGTCTCCCCATTATGCAATATGTATAATGAATTTATGGAAATAATCAAGAAAAAAGGAAATATATAAAGTCAGAACAATATTAGAATTTTATTTTCCAAAACAATCATTCTCCTATTTAAAACACTACTGTCATGTCTCTGAATTGAATATGAAAACGAAATTTTGAAAAACTTATCGAAGCAATTTGCACATATGAAACACTCAAAGCTTAAAATGAATGGATTTTATCTTTGGACTGATTGTTTAATTAAAAGTAATACGAACTAACATTTTAGATTTTTATGAATTTAAAAAAATTTACTTTTCCCTACAAAAATATAGTTATTTGTTTAATAAAAATTGTCAACTTACGATATAAAGAATGTGCCTGACATGGGGAAATAACGTACTTGAAATCAATAAGATCAGTAAGAATTTAATGAAAACAACGATAAAATTTTTAATCACTTTGAAGAATCTAGATATTAGAACTGACAAACGGGAAATTTTAGAAACGTTTAAATATTACAGTCTCTTTAGCCACATTTAACTTCTGTACATGACACCTGCTTTTATTGGTGCTTCTAAGCCAATGATGGTATCTTTATTTGTTCATCTACTTTTCGATAGAGCTTCTAAAAATATCGAATTCTAAAAAAGTACTTTGACGCAGAGTTACAGGCCGAGGCTTTGTCGGCGGCGGCGTTTTCAATGTGGTTCGGCGGCTAGAATTAGGAGTTCATTTTAAGGAATTAAAGCAGTGTTTATCAAGCCTATACCCGCGGGTAAATGCATGTGTATTAGTGTCCTATACGTGTGAGGCCGAAGCTGAAAAACGAAGACAAGAAATAAATAAGTGTTGCCAATTATGAATTTGGCATCTCTAAGAAAATGTGTAATTTTAAAACATGATTTGTTTGCCGTAAACACTTTTATTTAATTTGCTTGAAGAAAAAATACAGTTTGTATGAACAGATTTTCTGTTATTAGACTTGTGTTAATGATATTAAGGACTTTCTTTTTTACATTTTAATTTGAATAGATACTTCTAATTTTATTGACGTAATATGCTCAACTAATCCCCTAATTCACCAACATAAGATATTCATTAATTAAGAATTTTTCAAATATTTTGCTGTGTAATGTTTTTATAGCTATAACTATTTAGAAAAGAATTAACAAAACAAAAAAAAAAATATCCAACAATTTTATTGTTTGTGCCCACTTTTGTACCTGTAACAAAACTTTTAGCCCAAAAAAGGTTTTGCTTTGAAAATGGTAATAAGATGTAGGTACCTTTATTTAGCATAAAAACATTATCTAATTTATGATTTAAAAATATTTTTGAAAAGCAGGTAAAAAATTGCATATCAACATTTAAAATAATGTGAAAATGGGGCATCTAACAGCAGTTCGACACGTAGTGCTGGGATTATGTGTATAAGCGCAAATGTACATAAATTAAAAAAAAAATATACAAATAAAATGTTAAAGAATAATAAAAATAAATAAATTAAAAAATATTACCCAAAAAATTACTTTACATAAAACGCAACTACACATAAACAAATGCGTGAAGTGAAACCCAAAAGCCGGCAACACAGCCTATAGAAACACAAAATTGTATTTTCAGTCATATAAAAACCATTGAAAGCAGAGGGTGTGTTGCGCTTGTTTATTTTTTTTTTTGTTGTTGTTGTGCTTTGTTTTTCTCTTGGTTTTATATGACTAAAAATAAATAATTTTAATTGTCTATTAAACATGAAATATAAAACCTGTATGATTTTTAATGAGTTTTTTTATATAAACTTCAAAACTTTTATTTGCAAAACGGATTGAATATGCCTGGAATCATGAAATTATACATTTTCTATATGTGCTTAAATTAATAATATTTTAAGCAAATTTACAGCGATTTTGAATGATAATTTCAATTAAAACATGAACAAAAAAAGTAAACTCCAACCATGTGCACACATCGAAGATCAATCGATGACTAAATTAAATTTGCTAAATATTTGTTAACCTGTTTCCACATCGTTACAAGAAAATGACGAGAAAAATGTGACAGTGCGTTTGATAAACACTGCTTTAATAATACGTTGTAACTAATTTGTATATTTAACAATGTACAAACATATTACAATGTCATATTAAATTTAAAAATTCAGCCAAATTGTTTCAACATGCATACATACAATAGCTATTTTCGATTTCAATTGATAATTAGTAGTTTTCATGATATGCTAACAAATACAAAACTTTATTTCGAAATGAACTTAGCTTTGTTTATACAATTACATATGTAAATTGCAATTTGAACAAAAGCAATTATGTTTCATGTGGTACTTTCTATAGACACCTATTATTTCTAGGCACAATATTTTGAAGCTAAAATTGTTATATTTTACAAAAAAATTTTGGTTTAAATTACGTTTTATCTATGTTTGGGAATGATGTTCGGAGAGTTCACGGGAAATGTTACTAACTTGGGGCCTTAATAAAGCTGCTGGCGATCGTCTAAGCCTCTCTTGTGCTGAAAGGGAAAAATGAATAAAAAATGTTAGATTGGTTCCTATTGTTAGTGTTGTTTATACTTAACTTGGGGCCTTAATCCAAGCTGCTGGCGATCGTCTAACCTTCTCTTGTGCTGAAAAGAAAAAATGAATAAAAAAATGTTAGATTGGTTTCTTTATTGTTAGTAAGTGTTGTTTATACTTAACTTTGCCTTAATCCAAGCTGGTGTAACTTTACAGTCAAAGTCATAAAGATTGGCTGCTTCCATGACTTTTTTAGACCCTCAGCAATCACCACCTGCACATACTTTTTCGGGCTCTCCACGATGTCAGCCACAGCATCATATGCATACATTTCTGACACTTTCATCTCGTCGAAGGCTAGAACAGTGACTATTTCAGTTACACTGAGTTTTTCTTTTTCCTGACGCATTACTTCCATCGAAGCTGAAAGAAGTCCTGCACTAACGTCTACACTTTTACACCATCGCTGTAGAGTTTTTTTGTGAGGGAGTGGAAACCCCTTTTCATAGAGGTGGTTATAAGTGGGTCCTGCAGCGTGGAGACATAACGCATTTGAAATATCTTCATTTGTCCAACACACTCTGCCTGGGTGAAATTATTTTTCGAATTTGTCCTTTGGTGAAAATTTTATTCATCCCATCGGCTAGAGATTCACAGTCCTTCAGTTGATTTTCTAAATCCTTTATTTTTATTTCCAGTTCATGGATTTTTTCCAATTGTTCCCTTCCTGTGAATGGTCTTAAGCAAAAAGAAATTCATTTTATCCCAATCTACTACATCAACTTATCATCTACTCATCAACTTAATTACTTTAAATAATTATTATTTTATTGTTCAT
Source organism: Eumeta japonica (assembly GCA_005406025.1). Lineage (NCBI taxonomy): Eukaryota > Metazoa > Arthropoda > Insecta > Lepidoptera > Psychidae > Eumeta > Eumeta japonica. Next base: position 556 of record BGZK01004022.1, on the reverse strand, counting down.
TACATTTGTAACGTTAATAAAAAAAATATAGTAACAACTACATATATATTTAGCTGACCCTTTGAAAATAGTTATATGTGTTTAAAACAATTTACAGCTTCAACTCTTGTTTTTAATATAAAAATATTTTATATAATTCACTTTTGATATTTCTTCAGACTAACAGTTGTTTTATATAAAAACAAGATCTGAAGCTGTAAAATTATTTCAAATGTAGTAACAACTATTCGATTATATGTATAAGTTATTGATTATAGGTACTTACTCAGTTTGAGTTCCTTGTTCTGTCCGATAATATTCCGTTTGTGTTGATTGATCCATGAACTGCGGACTGGAACCTTGTTTCACTAAAATACCCGTGTGCAAACTTTGCATGTCATCAAACGACGGTATTTCCATATTAAGATTTACATTTTCATCCCTTAAAAATATACATATGTATGCAATATTAAATGCTAAAACATACCTACATATGTATATGCATATAAATAAAAACAACCAGCACTAAGGGTTACTTTACTGTGTTACAGTACATCTTTGTGGCAAGTGCCCAACA
>BGZK01004021.1:0-16891 GCA_005406025.1 Eumeta japonica | reverse complement strand
CTTACTTGAAAGCGAAGGTTTAGAAAATTATATAAAAAAGCAAGTGCTTATATACGATTAGAAATATTATTGAAAATTCAATGATTTTTGAAATGAATTGATTGTAGGGTATCATTTTCACACATTGGAATTATCTGTTGATTGAAAATGTTTTAATATAAAATATTTAATACAGCGCTTATGGTACTGCACAAGATCATATTTCATGTAAAATTTCATAATCAGTTATTTTCCCCATTAAACTGATTCTCAATTTTGATTCGGTAGTGATAATATTAGTAAGGTTTCAGCAAACAAATTTAGATTTAAGTTATTATTTGTTTAATTACTCGTAATGCTAATTTTATATTTTACCTTTTATATTTTCTAAATCTTTTATTTTAGCTGCTGCATAATTCTTCATCCTGATCTATTCGACGCAGAGATTCAGGTTCTTCAATAACATCCGATGTTAAGCCCATAATTGAATTGACAGCTTCAGAGTTTCTTTCTGCAATTAAAGAAGTTTTGATTTTATGCAAGTCCAAAATTTAACAAAAATATTTTAATTTTGAATTTTGCTGTCAGATTATTTTTTATTTTTCTTATTTACTTATTTTTTTTTACAAAATCATTTCCGAATCATGGCCAAATTATTATTTTTAAATAAGTTTTGTAAATTTTAAGAAAAGAAATACATACATAAGTTTGCAATTTATTCTTCTGCTGGTTGTTTTTAAATTTAAGTCCAATATTCGGTTGACATTTGTTTTTACGCAATTATTATTATTATTTTTTATTGGATAAAATAATTAAAAACAAAATAAAATTAGATGTCAAAATGCTTTAATCATCTATGAAATGAAAGAATACTTGTTTTAAATTAATCCAGGCAAACTTTCAATCTTACTTTTATGCAAAAATCGCAAAATTAAAAAAAAAAAAATGTACAATGGTGGCCATTATATGCAAAACTAGCAAATAAAAATATATGCACATACATGTGTAATTTCTAAACAAAAACTATTATTCTAATTTCAGTTGACGCTGTATCTCGAAAATTGTAGTATGTTTGTATGTGTGTGTAAGGAAAACTGAAAATTGTACAGTATATGGTTTTATATATATGTAAATAAAAGTTGTTAATTAAAACTCTTTCAGCTTTTTTTTCAATAATTCAATACGCCTTTGAGTATCTTTTTTAAAAATTGCTTTTGTTTTACTTTTTTTTTTATCAAAAATTACTCTTAGATATTTTAATATTTTATTAGTTTCTGGTAGAAATGAAATTTTTGAAGTAAAATTTGAAGAGTAACTCGTCGTTATAAAGTTTATTACTTTAATGGTCCCCACAAATCTGAATTCAGCCTACGTTTATGATGAAAATTTAGAACAATTTCGATTGAGTTTAATTGGTTTTGCCGATTACTGCGTTTAAGGTTTTATAGTTCTATTACATTTAACTAGTGCAAATACAATTTTGCTATAATTTTATTCGCGATTTAGAACTCTTTGCTTAGCGCTCGCATATTTACGTAATTGAAAGATTTTCTTTAAGTACTTAAGTTTAAGAGCAATTATAGCTTTTACATCATAAGAAATTAAAAAAAAAAATTGAAACTTATTTCAAATTTCTTTATAATTGCGATTTTCTCATATGTTTTACAACAAATTAGCTCGCTTGCTATTTTGTTCATTAGAAGAAAATAAATTTACAAAAATTTGTCAGTTCATACCTCATGCTCTTCGTTATACATTGATTTGCTTGCGCTTGTCTAGCTGCTTCTAACTCTTCTAAGAGATCAGCCTGTTCTGGTTAATACGGCCAATGCTAAAGGTGTACGACCAAATTTGGTGACTAAGGTAACATCGGCATTGTATTTGATCAATAGACGAACTACGTTTTTATGACCTTTTCAACCGCCCAATGTAAAGGCGTCATGCGGAGCTGTATAAGAAATAAAATACTTTGAAAATTCTTCTAGCTAATTAGAAAATAATAATACTCACCATATCTCTTGGATTCACTGCACAGTTTTTCATTAACAACAATTCAACAATTTTTTCATTGCCATAATAACAGGCTAAATGTAAAGGAGTTCGATCGACTTTCGTTTTCGAATCTTTGTTGATGCCACCATTCAGTAAACTTGGCATATTTCTAGTTGATTGTTCATGGCAGCAAAATGCAAGGCTGACATACCCAGCTGCAGCAAAAATGAAACAAAATCATCCATGCATGCGTTAGTAGTACCAGTAACAACAATAATAACAAAAGTAGATAAAAACAATAATAAAAACGAAATGGAAACCTGTTGCAGTTTTAAGTTTGAGTAGAAAAGCAAATAATGAAAAATCAACTCACCCAGTCTGAGGTAAAAGGAGCTCCACGAGATAAAGCATTTTAACGCCTTTAAATCAGAATCTTTGTCAAATTGCAACAATTGCTTGCCCAAATCTACAACCGTTGTTGGCACACTAAGCGTATTCAATGACTTGGTATTTAAAATTTCACCCTCTGTGCGCTAGCATAATGCATAAAATTAAACGATTTATTGATCGATATTCATATTTTTTAAAAGAAATATGTATGTACTTACAATTTTGTAGTTCATTAAATTTGTCAACTGAGCTATTGTAGTTGTTCCTTCTTTCGTGGGAAATACTTTGCCGTCCGCTCTCAAAGTGGCAACAATTTTACTGCCACCACCTCCATAACCATTATTTTATAGTTTATAGAACAATTCCTTGAAAATTATGGCGTGAAGCCTCTGTGAATTACTTATTGTTTTACAATAGTAAAATTAATTAAAAATTTCAATAAAAACTAAAATAAAAGGAAAAGGAAATAAACGCACTATTTTCTCAAGCTTTTCTGGTTCCTCTTTAAATTTGTTTCAAAATTATTTTCTATTGTTTTTTGTTTTGTACAGGCATTCGTAAATGTCAACAACTGTTAGAGCTCACTTTTTCTTATTTTAAAACTATTTTCAAATTAAATTTTGTACGAGTGGCATATTGGCCATTAATCATTTTTGCTAGTGATCTGGTAGACCTAAAATCTTTAAAGGTCTGGTAAATATGGGAGGTGTGGAGCTTGGGTGATAGTGGATCTGTATTTTAACACAATTCTTTTATTTTTGATAGTTTTACTTTCACGATACTGACAAAAATTGCTATTGCTCTCTTTATTGCAAAATAAGCACTTTGATTCTTTATTTTCAGCAGTTTTGCAATAAATAAAATTAAATAAAACCATTTTATGCTGAATTCATACCTTCCAGTAGAACAAATTTTTGAAGGTGAAAATTATTATTAGGTCAATGAGCCTAATGTAAATGTGCAATTGAAATTTTACTAGTATAATATTTTGTTATTTGAATTAGATTTCAATGAATCTGATAGGTAATGGCTCAAATCAAATTACTGTATTTATTTACATTTTTCCTTGTTTTGTTAAATTAGTGTCCTTAAATGTTATTCTCTCAAAATATATAGGTAAACTTTTAAATTTTACAAATGCTATAGAGGTGTTGTGCAACAATTTTATGCAATTTACAGAAACTCCATTTTCAGATCTCCCTAAGTTCGATTACCTTGTCGATAACATTCTGTCATCTCTAAAGAGTTTTTCATATACACACTCATTTATGTATGGGTTGTGTTTGTAAGTATATAATATATGTATATATGTACATATGTAATGCAACTCTATAATAAGCTAGGGAAAACAAACGGAAATAATATACATACCTACATACAGTAGAAATTTCGTTTGAATTTTTTTATCTTGAATGGAATTAATCAAATTAATATTAAAAAATTTACAATTACCAATACATTTCGAGCTATTCCTATGTCCTGCGCATGTTACCACATACAAATCTTTACACCACCACTTCCACATCCGTCCATTAGAAAGCGGAAGTCAGTAATTTGTATTATTAATAAGATGTACTTACGAAAGTTAAAAACGTGTAATGTTTCTTCACTTCAACAGTTCTTTTTAACAATAAAATATTTGGTCACCAATTTTTTTATATATGAGCTTAATTTTTGTTAAATTGGAAGAAATGTTTATGTTCACATACACTCAGTATCAAATAGAATGACAGAATACTACTGATGTGTTTTCCGTTTGTTTTCATTTCTTTTTTCGTCGCCAGGGCTGGAAGTTTTAACGTGTGTAACAAGTTGCGTAGAACAATTTATTCTCAAAAAAGATCATAGAAGAATGATTTTTATTATTTCTGCTGAAAACACAAAGTTAAGTACTGATATAAATGTACTATGTGGTTAAAAGTTTAATAGTTGCGCTGTTAAGTATTTTTTAATAAATTACTAAATAAACATTTAACTTACGATCTCTGCTGGTGGCAGTCTGGCAACATTCGAATATGTATCTTATCAAAAGTTGTCAAAGTGTTTTTATATTTTATTGTGAACGGACTGTGTGCTCATGAAAAATAATAAATATTTTTGTGCTAAACTTTATACTGTGTGTACTTATATGGAAAAATATTAAAAGCAATTATTTCATAACTAAATTATTTATATTAAATTTAAATATATATACATATGCAAAAGGAAAGTGTTTTTGAATCAAAATGGAAGCAATAAGTGCAGATATATTTTATCAAAATAAGCAAAATGAAACTATAACAAGTGATTATGACTCTTGTACATATAATACAAGCACAAATTTATCAACGTCTTCCTTATCAAATTGCTCGTCAATATCTTCGCCGCCGCTGTCATTTACTAAATCCCATACCATGGACAAAATTAAAACATTTACCGCTGATGATTACACAAAATTAGATCATGACGAAACAACATTAATTAATGATTTTATTCAATCAACGCAGTTGCAGGAACAACAAATGCAAAATAGTGAGCAGCAGCAACAGATGCTGCCACAATTACAGCAACAACAACAAGTTAATCAACAGGTGCTGCAACAATTAGGTTTTAATTTATACGACGATAATTTAGATCTTAGTTATGCCACCATTAACGATACTGCACAAAATATCACAGAGAACACAAATTTATATACATTGTATGGTACAACTACACCGTCCCTAATCGATTGTAATAATAATGATGACAATAGTTTCACTAACAAAATTTTGAGTTTACCAAACGATTCTAATTTATATATCGATGATGATTTTATTTTGAACTATTTGAACACTCCAACAGAATCCAATCAGCAAATTCCACCAGATACGAATAATTTATATTCATTAACCTCTAGTGACACAATCAATCAAAACAATAACATGGTATTGTCACCATATTCATCGTCATCTTTGACACATTCACCTTCATCCCTACTAACTGCAGCGAATGCATCTTCCATAGACTCATCACCATCGGATATTAATTATTTGGAATTACAAGGAACATCAGTTTTGTCGTCTTCTGATGCCACCCGTTCAATAATTGGCATTAGTAATGATAGTATAAGTAATTCATTTACTGATTACTCGTCTAAAGAAAGTGGTATATGTTTTAAATTTGAATACACTTTCGAAAATCAAAAATTAGTACAAGTTCAACCACCACCACCTGCACCTATACCTATAATACTGCCTAATGCAACAAATAATGTGGTTCCTTTAACAGAAACCATTTCTACAAAAAATTCGTCGTACGATACAGTTGATTGTGCCAGAGTAGTAGAACTCCCATCACCATTAATGCCGACGTCTTTACGAAATAATTCCTTCCCAAACGTCGTCAATACCTAAAATGGTTGATATATCGAATGAAAGGTAGTTCATAGCTTGATATGCAAACGTTTTAATAATTTTTCTTTCTTTTTCTTTATTATTTTGCGAATATCTAACTACCTAGTTAATTTAAATGCTGCTGTAAAAAGCTTTGATTAAACTCTATTGCAACGTTTTCAAGATTATTATTTTCTTATTTCTTTTTAATCAACTAATTAGTTAACCGCCACATGCTTTAAACACCAAGCGAAAATTTCGATTTGACCAATCCAATTTATTTTTCAAGCAAGTATTGAGTATTAAGATTTTCAATAGTTTGTAAAAAGAATATTGTATTCTAATTGTTGGTCGTTTATTATGAACTCTTGCATATTTTGTTATAAATTAGATTAGAGTTGAGGTATTCAAAATATAGTTATCTTGATAAATTATTTATTTAAAATGTCTGTTACAATTTTTATTATTTTTCTGTTACCTATTAGCTTGCGTACCTAAAAATATATGTACATACATATATATGTATGTATGTATCCATATATGTACATACGTTTATAGGGTTTCATTCATACATACATATGTACATATGTATGAATTATTAAATTACAGTTTAATGTTAACAAAACAACTGTCTAAGGTCCCATAATTTTAGTAGTCTGTTTTTCTTTCCCAACGACGCTCACTCAAATTTATGATATGAAATCACCAATCTATAAATAGTATATGTATTGATAAAATGAAATTAACAACAATGATAGATGAAATAGAGACGTAGTATAATTATTGAAAATAGAAATAGACAAATTTGAGAAATAGACAGCATAAAATCCTTATTTATATTGAAATCTTTTAAATGCTCACTAAGCTGTCGGAAATACTTAAGACTACATACATATGTACATAGATAATAGAGTAACTGACTTCGGTGATATTATCTAAAAAAAAAAAGAAAAAAATATTGCAGAAACATGTGCACACACATATATATATATATATATATATACATGTACATACATATATATGCATAAAATACACCTAAAATAATGATATATGGATGTATGTACTTACCCTCAGCCTTTTACCAAGACATTTGAAAAATTATCATTAATTATTTTACTATGCTGCTTTAATTAATTTTCTACAAAATAACGACTTGTTAGATCAGATTAAAATCCTTCAAGTTTCTTTTTGTTCAAAATTGCAAGCCTAAAAAGCAAAGCTATAATGAATCTGGAAATAATTCAAGCAATGAATTGAGGATCTTTTGCGTGTTTTCAATTTTTTTAAATGTGATACCTGTAATGAATGAAAATTTCATAAATGCGTAACAAATCGGGGAAAGTGTAATTTTTAAAAGCAAATATTGTTAAAATTTAAATTCTTCAGTTAAAAATTCTTAAATGTAATCATTGCATTCAAGAATTACTTTCAGTAAGATTTTATTGAACTCATTGTAGATTAATCAAGTACATATGTTTGTATTTATTTATAATAACACAAAAATTTCAATAATTCGTGTTGTATATTAAAATAATTATGCCAATCTTTAGTATATCCATTTAACGTATTAGCGGTAAAGAGGGTTTGAATGAAAATCGTTTTCATAAAAAATATTCTTGCATACATACATACATACATATTAAGGTAATAACCACAAAGTGCTGATAACTTTACTTTTGGAGGGTATTATCCGAATCATGGATGTAAATTTTCAGATTATAATCAATATTGCATTTACTGTTGTCAGACAAAATGGATATTCTAATGAAATTATGATTATCCCTTTTAGTCCGAACTTGCATTTTATTATTGAGATTTTTGATAAGGTTTAATTTGTTTTAAAAGTGTCAGCTTAGTTACCATCTCATTATTATTTGAAATCGTCAGATTTGGTAAAAATAATGGTCCAATGCCATATTTGGCATCAAATCTGGCGACAATGTTAAAAATAATTTCCTAATTAAAATTGATAATAAAAAGCTAAAATGCATTTATTTAATTACATATGTGAAATCGTTTGAGGTCGATGCGGCCTTATTACTATTGGCGTTTTAATTGTTGTTTGATTTGTTGTATGCGTTTTAATTTTTATGGCTGCTTTATTTAAGCTTGATTTTATTAACATACTGAAATAAAATAGCGATGATATTGCTCAATAGTATTATTATTTTGTTTAATGTTGGTTTCCATTCCAAAAATGTTTAAAGAGCTTTAGAAAACCATGCAATCATATAAAGTATTCATCAAGAACAAATCGAACTTGGTTAAATAGCTCATTACATCATTAATTGTATTGAAAACATTCATTTTCAATATTAGTTTTCATCACACACTTGTAAATATTTTTCTTGTTTAATTATTTGCTTTATAAATTATAACAAAATACATTCATATCTACATTTATACGCACTATCTAGTGAAACTACAACTTGCAACACGGAAATCAAAGAAACTACTATTTTTGTATGTGTTTTATTTTAATAAATTAATCTGCATTAGCTGGTATAACGTTTGTTGAGTGCACTTTTTAAGCGAGTGCGAAAAGCTAAAAGCTCATTTCTCCATAATTTTCCGTGCCCTTTCCGGTCTTACTTTGACTGATTTAATATTCCCAGAAGTTCAAAAAAGTTATACACCTAATTAATGTGCATATGCATGTACATATATACAGTATATACTTTCCTTATTATTTTCGTATTTATTGGGGGCGTTTACAGACGGACATGGTTTTTCTTTCATATGCAGCATGTGTTACTGTGCATTTGATATTGTTTTTTAAATGAATTTTTGCAAATTTGTTTTGTTTCTATATAGTTTTGTATAATTTGGCAAAATATTTGAAATTTCGGTTTAATTTGTTTTGAATTTAAAATAATGAAGAAAAAAAAATATCCACAATTATTTTGTATTTAGAGGCAGTGTTAGAAAATATATGTACACATATGTATGCGTATATATGTAATAAATGTTTAATTATGTACAGAGTACATACTTTTTTATTATATGTTTTATTTCATGATCTTTATTTCATCAAGTAGTTTCAATGGAATCATGTAAAACAAAATCAAATTTTTTATATAAACAAATGATTGTTATTTTATCACTTTAATGCAAATAAGTTATTTCTTGAGTTAGGTCACATAATTAGATTACACAGTCAAATATTCCATCTGAGTATGCCCGTCTCTCTGTTTGTGAAAAACAAGATACAGTCCAAACGAAAAGAGCTAGATCCTTGAAATTTGGTAGAGATAAATTTTGAAGAATAGCAGAGAGCATGTTTGCTAATTTTCAAAATTGGACAAGGGGGAAAAAAGTTCTCCTAAACTAAAACAAATAAAATTTAAAGTATTTTTTTTGCATATAAAACATTTCTATGTCAAAGTAAGTCCCATGTTTTTATTTTAGAGCTAGAAAGTCAGAAAAAAAATATTTCTTTTGACACCGCTGTAAACGAGCTAGAGCATTTTTTTGGGGAAAAGTAGATATAGTAATTAAATTAAGTTACTTAAACTAAAATATATAAAATGTTTCTATATTAGTCCATATATACATATACATGTATGTAGATATAGCGAAAACCAGTCCCCAAGAAACAGGATATATAAGCGAACTAGAGCATTTAATTTTATATAACAAAACTCTCACGAAATCGGTCTTTAAGTGAACTAGAGCTTTTAGAGTAGATCTGTGGTAATAAAACTAAACTAGTTGGGGAAAAAAATGTTTTTTGTCATCGGTATAGAGTTAGCCAAAATATAGCGAATATAGCGTTCTAACTTGTGTTTTTTTTATCTCATTCATTGAGAGAGATTTTTTCTGAGTAATTGTGGTGACTTGACTAAATTACGCATCAAGCAACACAAATGTTCATTAAAAAATTAAATATTACTTATTAGCAGTTTTACGACTGTTTGATATCCACTTCGAAGCATTGAATGCTGACAAATCCGGAATTGTAATTTATAACATTAGATAATAATAATTAACGTAGTGTATAATTTATTAAATCCTTTTTTGAATGAAATCAATGCCTTTTGGTATTTTAAATTCATAATTATAATTTAATTCATATTTTAATTAACTGTCAGTTGCTCTATTTCAAATCCATTTCGAAAGTTCGTATAAATACATTTAATACAAAAAAAAAAAAAAATTAAAATTTTGTTTTTGTATTAAATATATTTTTGAGAACGATCGAACATATTCGAAATAAAGGAATTGGCTGTGGGTTTTGTAAAACAATTAAACCAGAACTTTCAATTATAATGAATTGATTAAAAATTTAATGCTGCTTTATTTAATTCATTATGAATGCATGTCCATTTTGTTTCAATTCTTATTATTAATGAATGCCCTCCAATTTTGGTAATTCATGGTGTATTAAAAACTAAATGTTAATCATTCTTTTACACCTCTGACATGTATGTCAAACAGAAATTACTATTCCGCTTAATTTATGATATTCTGAATTATCACATATTCAACTTCGCACTTATGAAATAAAACCACATACATACATACGTACGTACATACCAAAGCACCCAAAAATAATTAAAAAATAGTTTAATTTTAATATTAATAGTTGATTTTTCACCATTCACAACTCTATTATACATACATAGATTTAAATATTCTTCGTTTGTCCTCCACAAAGTGTGAGCATTTTTTTATTGAAAATTAATAAATCAACTTAATTTTACTTATCTTTGTCAATTTAAACACTCAAAATAAAAGTAGGTTTTATTGGGCTTTTATTTGAGATACATACATACATACATATATTTTACCGGCTAAATGATTGATAGTTATATTTTAGTGCATTTAATAGAGCGAATCTAATAACATTTCAGGTGTCCAATTACCGCATTCGATAGCGTGTCTGCTATCGAACAGAATAATACTTCAACACATGCCAAATTACATTCGAAAAAAAATTGCAAATGCACTCCAGCATATTCCCTATAGCTGGCTTATGTCCGGTAAGGTATCACTCTCAAGAAATCGGGCATTGGCACAAATAGTGGTCGAATGTCCCGATATCCTCCCCACTTGCTCTACATTTATCGCCTCCCTCTTATGCGGTTGGGATGTTGAGAGTGCCCTGTGACAACTTCTATTACTCTCCTTAACTTGGGCTTGCTAAGTCTTAGCAGCTCCGTCATGTTTTTCTCGTCTAGATCCCCCTAGAATTCTTGTACTGATTCCCACAGTTCCGTTATTCAAAGGAGTTGAGTGGGCTCTATGTGCCGAAGTTTTTAGCTCGGATTTAACTGCATCGTAAGGTTTCACCTATACTAAGATATAACTCTGTTGCTCTTAAAGCAAGTCGGTTTGCTCTCAATTATGTCAAAATTTCAACCGGTGAAATTTTCGATACACATAAGTAGCTATTTGTATTTGGGCTCCTTTATTACGTATAATGTTGAAGATACGCTACAGCTGAGTATAGCACTTGCAAGGCTGAGTTAGATGTAATTTGTCGCATGTCATCTATCGCATTTTTCAAATGGCATCACCGTAAAGACAGAGGAGATTGGTACAATGAGTACTTTGTTGACGTAGCTAAAATAAGCTGGTTAACCCGATTTTATCAGCTAAACTATATTTCACTTATTTGATAATTCTTCGTATTTTACACAAAACAAAACCCCATATCAAAACAAATCAAAAAATCATTAAATAATTGTCAAAGTATTCGTAAGGGAACACATGTATTTCAACTCAACTGTCAGCTAAAAAAACAATCGGCTGACTTCTGGTGGTATAGATAGCGCGAGTTTAAAGCTATTTCAGTTTTGTAAATAAATAAAAAAAATACGTATAATGATCTAATATTACGATAATTCAGGGAACAACTTTTCCGAACAATCAATATTAAAAATTTAATACATACAAAACGTTTGTTGTATTTTATTTTTTTGTGATTTAACAAAAATTTTATTTTTATATCAATTGTCTAAATGTTCATCACCAACAAAGCCGTTAATTTAGTGACTAATGTTTTCTGTTTCTCCCAAACATCAGGTGTCTCTTTTAAATAATTTTACACCTGATGCAAAATCATAAATAATTTTGACTTAATATTTTGGCTACTCTTTATTATTAATATTTTTGCTTTAAGTGAATATTTTCAAGAATATATTTTATGTACAAAAATAGGATTACATCGCAGTTGTGTGTATGATTATGACAAAAAAGAAAAAAAAATGTAAAAGCATTTCAGTTTGTATAAAATATTAAAAATAAATTAAAAATAAGAAAATCTTTTAAATGCAATTAAGATTGCATTGAAGAATTTTAAACTACCTAAAAATAGGTTATCAATTTATGCACAGTAACTGTTTGACGGTGAATTAATCTCTTAATTTAGTTGAAAATGAAAGTTGATCCTTTTTATATTCAACATATATACAGTTGATTTATCTACATATTAAGTAATTGTTCGGCAATCCCAATCAGCTTTCATAAGTAGGAAGCGTGGAGACAGAATAGCATCTCATCTGCAAATATATGTACTGGTGGACCGAAGCTTCACAAACTGGCTTCCATCAAAATTATCAACACTTAGAGCCTCAAGTGGTCACTCGTAGTCATTTTTTTTCTGCACAGTTGGACCGCGTACTGACGTGTGTTTTCTGACCTCAATATAACTCGCTATTTCTTAGGCATTTGCAGACTAAAACTGCAAAGTTTAAGTCAATTAGGCTTAGATTCTGGGACCAAACTAATTTTCACACGTGAAGACAATGTCGGGAAATGACACATAACGTGTGACCACGGGTGTTCACGATGGCACATAAAGTAAATCCACTAATTACCACGGGTGGTCACATTGCCCTAAATCACAGTTAGTATGAACTGGGTTTCCCTCAGACCTCCCAAATTCATGAAATGTGAAACATTCTGGATATTACCTAGACCAGATCCGTGCTGTCTGAATAGTGAATTTGTAAAAAAAAAATTAAGTCGCATCCGTGAACCAATTTTTTATACCCACCGTACGAAAACTGAATGAAAATAGATTTATCTTGAGTAAAATGGATGTTCCCAATCTCATACCCGAAAACCCATAGACTGAGTTCCAGCATAATTAATAAATTGATTTTCAAAAATAATTATATGTACGTCGAAAATCCGAGACCACGTGCTCAATTTTTATCCCCGAAAACTTTTATTAATTGCTGTGAAAATAGTTTATCTTGTTAAAAAAAAAAAATTACATACAGTTATAGCAAAATTTTGTGAAGCTGGTTCCAAGTGAATTTTTTTCAGGATAGATTATTGATTAAGTATCGTCAAACTATCAAGTTTTTCAAGAAAAATCTTATATATATGTATATTTACATACATAGCTGCATCAGAAGTATGTGCATATGTAAAACACTGGCCCAAATAGATTGTCCCTTAATCGGAACTTGAGCTAGATCGACTTTTCATCCCTGAATTTTATTAAAATTTTTAGAACGTTGTTTTTCCTGAATCAGTTTTACAAACGGTTATATAAGAGAATTTATGGAACCCAGCTCCGGGAGCAGGAACATACCAGATCGATTACCCTTTAGAATACATAATATTTTAATAGAACAGATATTTTAGTCTTATAGAATAGTTTTGACAATGCCCTTCTCCTTCAAATAAAATATTAATCCCCTTGTTATGGATCTCGACATTGTTGTCACATCTGCTCAACATAAAAAAATTTGGACTTTCTTAATAATTTCGACAGCAATATATTGGTTTTGCAAAGCTTATTAATTATCTTAGGCAATAAATATATGAAATTCTTATAAAGCAAACTATTGGTTCTTTTCAAAACTAGTTTTGAGTATCAGAGTTTCGTGTCGACTTAATGTGACAACGATGTCGGCTTCTTCAATTCCTCCTTATTGGTTTTGTTGTATTTAATCAGTTTGTTTTCTTTTAACTTAAAAAACAAAATTGTCAAATAATATGGCAAAGTACGGCCGTTAAATAGTTATGTGTATATAAACCAGTCAGAATAATGTTGTCTTTATTCATAAAATTATTTTATGTTTATTAAACGCTTATTTGACAAATATACTATAAAAATTTAACGAATAAGAGCTAATAAAGATACAGTAAGCTTTATGAATAAGACCGTTTTAGTTTATCAAAAGTTTATTTTATAAATGTTGGATTGTAATTCGTCAAAAAAAGAACTAAACTGCCTGTTTCACTATTTCAAACATGTTCGTTCGTTTGTAAAATAACATTTAACACAAAATAAACTTCGAAATTTTGTTGTTGTGTCAAATGCATTTATGCGAACGAACAAACATGTTCGAAATAGCGAAAGAGGCAGAAAGTTTTCTTGTAATTCAGTCAACGCAATTTAGAAAAAACTCAAATTGTGTAACACCGTTTGCGCGCCAAATCAATTTGTTAGAAAAGAAATATCATTTCAAAGCAAATGAATTTGAAAAATTTAGAATAATAAATTGTTTTCAATAGCAGATTGAAAATTATATTTTCCAAATTTTAATCTCATTGAAAAAGAAAAAAATTAAATCTGCCGTCTTTGTATGTAAAAATCAAAATATAAATAATAATAAAAAAAATTATTATAATATTCCTCTAATTGAGTGCTATTAATTTAAAATGTGTTCTTTCAGTTTAAATTATTAATTAAATTTTGTGAAATAAATATTTTAATTTGTTAAATGTCGCTCTAATAAAATTCCTTCAAAATATTGAAAATATCTTATGTATACATACATACATACATACATAAGTATGCATATGTATGCGACATGTACATATATATTCTAATTTTCTCGATTTTGCTTATTTCTATGTCAACAATCAACGTCAAAATATTTTAAAGCTCTCTGTGGAATATAATTTATAACATTTTATTTATTTTATTAATATTTTAATAATTTTTTTTTTAACTTTGCTTCAGTACATACATACATCTTGTGTATATGTATTAATTTTCAATAAACTAAACAAACAAATTGTATATAGAAACAAATTTTATCAATCGCCGGCTGTTTGTTAAAAAAAAAAACTAAAATTCAAAAACTGCTTTTGCATAAAAACTTTATTATTTTTATTTTTAATACATACTACATGTGTTTGTCGTTTGCTGATGTATTTTAATGAAAAAAAGCAAGTGTTTTTTAACACATGCTTTGTTATTTTGTAAAATGTTTGTTGTTGATGTATTCGTTTTGGGAAATTCATATCACTAAAATCAATACGAAATAAAAACAATTATAAAAAATTCACACATAGTTTATGTTTCTGCTGCTTAACCATAAAATAAATACAAAATTGAAGGAATAATTCGTTAATGCTAAGAATTTTATCTTTTCTAATGCTATTGAAAATGTACAGTGGGGCTAAAATTTGTGTAACTAAAAGCAAATATTTGCTTGATCACTATGATTTGTATATCTATATAAGATGTCTCGTGAAGCGACTTCAAGCTGAAAGTCGGTTACAGTTATGCTTAGTGGTGACTCTTCCCAGAAAAATTACACTATGCAACTAGTAATACTGATTTTGTATAACTGATATATCTTTTTGATGAGTAATGCTTACTTAACTGCAAAAGTCATCAGTACTTCCTTCAGTTGCTATTAATAAATATTATTGCGATTTTTTATTTCGTTTTAAAAAATGTGAGTTTTTACAATGATAATAAACAAAATATTTTTGTGTGAAAGAAAACAAATTTTTTATTTTAAAATTATTAAAACTTAAAATATTTTTTCATTTCGCTTACATTACTAATCCACATGTAATACCCGCAAGTATTCTACTGAACATCATTGATTTAAACAGAAGATTAAATTTTCTTAAGAATTACTATAAGATACCTACCGCACATTGCGATTAGTTTATTCGGTTGGTGTCGTAACATTGTTCAATACGATAGTACCGATTTAATGTTTCGAATATTAGTACAATTTTTTTTTAATACAAAAACTGTAATATTAACAACAACAACAAGTAACATGTTGCCAAACTATATTTAAAATAAAGAAATTTTAACATAAAATAGAGAAATTTTAAAACAACAATTTCATTATTTCAGTAAATGTTGTATATCGTTTTACCTTAATATAGAAAAGTCATGTTTTTAAGTAGAGATTTTTATGCTAAAATATGATAGATGAGCGGAACTTCCATTGCAATAAACGAAAATCTGAGATTAGAAAATAATGTTAGGGCCTTTGTTTATTAAACTAACGATATTCTGTAAATAGAGTGCTTCGCCTTAAATGCTTCACTCACCTAGGATTTATAGATAATGTAAAAGCAATACAAAATATTTTCAGTTTGTTTGCCACGCCTACACTTACCACCTTTTGGTAGTTTGTTCACTGTGATGCCATTTTCAGAGTGATTTTTAAATTTTGTGTACCATTTATCCCGGCTATGTAAGGGCTATATTTGTGCCCTAATAGATTTTTTAAGAACTCGGTTCATGCTTACCCTACTGCTAAATATATTTGGACGAAGCGTTGTTTCAATGAAACCTATGGTAGTAAACAACTATTAAAGACATAAATGTAGCCCTTTCATTGCCTTGAACAACGGTACACAAAACTTTAAAATTGGACTAAAAATGGCGATAAAAATGGTGAACAAAATACTTGAAGGGTGGTATTTGTAGGCGTGGTAAAAGTATAAAAAACTTATTTTTTCATCGATTATATTTATACATATGTATGCCACATACACTATATAGCGTTACATAAATTTTGACCACTACTGTACATTTGAGTAACAGATGTGATCAGCAAAAAGCCAAAAGAAAAAAATTTTAATAATTTTTTTTTTATTTGTTCCTTTATTTTTTGTGGATTTTAATATATCATCACTACCAACAACGAAAACAACAACAACAACAACAACAACAACATGAACAATATAACAAACATTTGAATACTAAAACACAAAAAATAATAATAAAAATATCGGAATGAATAATGTTAAAAAAAATGATAATGATCGTTGTTTAAACTGTTTGATTAGTTATATGGAAGTAAATAATGAACCTGATGAATTTTCATTATGTATTCGGCCTGGCGCTTTACACAAACAGAAAGGAGAGCCAACTCTTGCAACAGTTTCTTTCAGGGTACTTTAACTTTTTCCACAACATATTGACAACACTACCAAACTAATTACATACAACAAAT
>BGZK01004020.1:0-16905 GCA_005406025.1 Eumeta japonica | reverse complement strand
TTTGCTGATTTTCGAAAAATATTTTTAATATGAACATATAGTCCGCCTCTTTCTACTCTAAGCATATAGCCATTTTACTGTTAATATGTATATGTTAGAATTATTATTATTATACGATTATTTTGATGAAGAAAGATTAAAATGTCTAACAAAATAATTCAAATTCAGACACTTTTCACTGAAAATATAATCATTTGATATTGCGGGATGCAAAGTCAAAAGTAAGCATTGAGATTGGTGAGCACTTTTTAGATATCTTCATTGTGTGCTGAACGGTTATTTCAAATCGTAATTAGCTGTGAAAGTTAAAAATAATTTTTCTGTCGTTTAGTCCATGATCATACTATGAAAACATTTTGTTGATAAGCTTTTGAGTTTCAGATACTACAGGAAAGAAAAAGTGAGCTATTTCATGTAGACGAAGCTTGTTACGCAACAAAGGAAAATAAAATAAGGGCATAAAAGTGAAAATACTAATAAAATTTTTAATGTAAACACAGTTTAAAATAAAACCAAAACTTTCAAATATTTTGCAGCAAAGCTTTCATAGTATGGACGTACACAACAATGATGCTTTAATTATAAGACAAATTGTAAAATGTTTAAAGGCATAATATTCAAAACGTTCACAGAATATCCAATTATTGCATTCCATTTCTATTAAGCCTAACACTTTCCCCTTAAGTGAAATGGATGGACAGCAAACCTCCCCACATAAATGCCACTAGCGGTAGCGAAGCAATTGCAACTTTGCTGTGTATTCGCGCATGTTCCTTTCAAATTAATAATATAATTCTAAATATTATTAAATAATTTTAAAGCAACAAACGTATTGAAATTTCTACTGACGGATTAAATTTTCTACTCACCAATATAGGAATATTTGGAAGCGGATAGACCCCCATCAGGACCCTGTTGCTCGTCGCCGAATTCAACAGATTTTACATGTTTACAGCAACCATGCGATAACGAGCAGCATTTGTGGCCATTAAACTGGAAGCGAATTAAACATTAAAAGCATATGAATAAGCGATTTCAATCTCTTAAATTTTGCTTTGTTTAAAAACTCACCTTGCATAATTAACTAGAGTGAGAAGAGTTGTTTCCAACAATTGTACTATTATTAAAGGTCCTTCAACTTTGATTATTGGCACTGTGGAAAGGCCACTGTGCCTTCATCAATGGCATACAGCGTGACATCTTTTGCTGTCAAATTGCCTAAATACACAAAAAAATCGTTTTCTGTACCCTCGGGCAAAGTTTGACGCAAATATTCTATATCTGAAAAGACAAAATAATTTTATTAAAGTGTCATTCTATAAATTTGCTCAAAAAATGTTTCTCTCACCACTTTCACTGTAATGAAAAGTATCCAAAATTTCATGCACCTCATCCAGGACAGCAAATATAGTAAATTCACCATGAAATGGATTTGAGCGAAAAAATAAATCAAACACAGCATGATCGTCTGTTTTGCCTGATTTCCAATAAGCGTATGCCATTGTTATTTGATATAAATCTGAAATTTGAAATAAAAATTATATATGAATAAATTTAACAAAAATCTTTATTTGAAGTCAAAAACTTGTACATACATAATTTACTTTTACATATATAAGTTATTATATATTTACAAGCTACCAAGAAACATCATTTAGTTATTAAAGCTAATCGATAGTAGAAGTTGCTAGCTCTTCCTAAGTAAATGCTAATTCCTGAAAATTTTGAAACTTCTTACAAATATAATAATATAACAATTCTTATTTGAATTTGGTGGATTTTAATTTTTACTTTAACAACAGTACTCATAAAAAATATTTTAAGTTTATTAAACACTTATTTGACAGATATTGTATAGAAATTTGTCAAACAGAAACTTGATAAATCTACAAGCAAAAGGGAGCTGATGATTAATATAGCAGATATGAAATAACCCGGTTGTAACCAAGGTAATAAGTCTTCAAATTTACTTTTCTTGCCTTCTCCTTTAAAGTTTCTTAATCACTACAATTAATCGCATACGCAAAGAAAAATATGGTGTTCGAATGATCACTTCGACCACTCTTTGTTCCATTTTCCAAACATGTTTCCCCAACTAATTTTTTACAGTCGTAATATAACTTTTTTTGTTCTTAGCATTTTTAAATTCACTACTATAATGTTATATAGTGTTTTAAACTTAAAATGTTACTCTGATTCATCTTAACATACGAATTAA
This sequence comes from Eumeta japonica, assembly GCA_005406025.1. Classification (NCBI taxonomy): domain Eukaryota; kingdom Metazoa; phylum Arthropoda; class Insecta; order Lepidoptera; family Psychidae; genus Eumeta; species Eumeta japonica. The sequence continues at coordinate 14,687 of BGZK01004020.1, read as the reverse complement.
GGGAATGTTTCACTATAATTTCATATTGACTTCACTGCTTAATAAAAGTTTAGGTTCAATTTAGATGAAACATGCATGATTTTTACATTAGCGTGTAATTGGAAATCATGTGTAAAAGTGCAAGAATTGAATGAAAATTCTCTGATATAAAATGAGTCAATTGAACTAAAAATATTTAATGATTTCGAATGAAATTGTTCATAGGTTAATAATAGCTAAGTTGTCAATATTGTTCCTATTTTGTTTACTTGTTTTTTATGATCAAATAGGAGTTCAATGCTGTTTTAACCACTTCAAGAATGACATATTTTTTCGGATAACGAAAGGCATTGTTTTTCTGTCTTCAAATGGTGTGATTTTATCACCTAAAACTACTTCGGCATAACGAAATTGTTTTTAGAGGTCTAATCATAGGATCTTGCTATAAAATTTATGTTTTTGCTTTTAAAGCCTCATTTTATTAGAGCAATACCCGTTTGACAGTTAAAATCTTAGAATTGGTCATTTTACTTCAGCGAACAAGTTTTATGCCTTTGAGCTGGTTCTTGAACTGGTTCTATCATACGTACATATGTATGTATATACCTAGATCGTATATACTTCAGATGATTTAAAAATAATTACAACTAAAAATTGTACACCGCAACCCCCTCCACCACATAACTACGTGCTACTGGTATACATATTAGAAGTATTATTTATCCTCAATGGATTTCAATGAGGTCACCTATTTATAAAGTAATCAAATACATTGCTTTCCATTTAATGATCAACTGTTCCTTTTACGAATGTGCTGATTGTTTTTATACAGGCTGTCCCAGAACTCAACGTCAAACTGTAACGGATTGATTGTAACCGTGACAGGATTTGATTGTAACTAAGATGAAAATAAGTCAGATAAAAATCAATCCCATGCAAAATTGAAAATTATGAGCCTTTAAGAAAAATGCAGAAATTTGGTCAAACTGTAACCCTTTTGCTGTAATTTTATTATTTTTGTTCATTTAAACTTTGAACATTAACACCAAATAACATTTCTACAACCATAGAAAAATAATGACAGATTACCCCAAGTTTTCTAGAATTAAGACTATTTGTTAAACTATGAATTTAAAATTTTTATAATTTGACTAAAGTACTTAAGTAAGTGCCACTAAAAGTTCGTGCATTACAATATTTGTTAGATTCATACCTAAAAAGAGTAAAAACAAACAACCTCAAGTAATCCGGTTTTTGCTAACCCTGCTAACTTTGTTATTGGTATTCCATAAAATGTCAAAGTCTAAATTGCCTAGATAATCAAATATTGTTTGCATTTACGAGAAATTGTATTAAAAACAAAATATTTAATAAAGCAAAATACATGACTTGCAAACTATGTATAAAAGTGTCTTCACATTTTAAAATATCAAAAGGCTTTTACACAAAAATCTTTATTTTTCAATATAATTTTACATTAAAATGGCACGAAAATTTCTGTAAACAAAGCATGAGCTGTTAAGTTTGCCTTGTTAGGATCTCAATCTTACGACAAAATGAAGGAGTGAGATGAATAGTGGGCATGTTTAGCATGAGCGGGCGAGACAGTTAGTGACGCCACTTTTCCCAAAGTCAATAAATGTAAGGCCCGATTTATGACCATTTAGCATTGAATTCTATTGAAATATCGAATTGACTTTTTTTAGCTCTTATTTGATTGTGATTTAAATTGCATTTAAAATATCATATGGTTTTGGACGTTGTTTACATTTGTATTGGCTGAAATTTTAGGCAAATAAAAAAATTTCTTCTGATGAAGAAAATACAAGTGATACTGCATTTTTCCATTTTATTCATAAATTATAATCTAATTTGTGCAAAAAAAACACTAAAAAATAAAAGCTTTGCAATATTTTATAACCAAATAAATACATGTGCGGGATTTTTTATTGTAAAGCAGCTGTTTTCTGTAAAATTATCGATATTTTTGTAATGTTTTTGCAGTGCTGTCATATATTTATCGCAATTTAGTGTGAAGAAATATTTTGCACTGTAAAACTGAAATTGTATTTAAAGCTAATTAAATGTAAATAGAAATTAGTTAAATGGCATATAGGCAATTGTTAAGTCATAAATCGGGCCTAAGTAAAATTAATTAATTGAAAACTTGAGGCTTAGGTTCTAGAAATGCTATTTAGGATTAAGTTCCAAAGTTTAAATAAACAAAAATAGTAAAAATTAACCACAATAACCGAAATATGGTTACAGTTTGATCAAATTTCTGGATTTTTCTTAAAGACTCATAATTTGCAATTAGCATGGGATAGATTTTTTCTGACTTTTTTCACACAGTTTCAACTTGACGTTGAGTTCTGGGATACCCTGTATGCATACAAATGAACATATGTGCATACATGTGTACATAAGAATAATTAATTGTGCATATTTTATATAAACATTTCTTTCAGTGCTTGTTTTCAACACAGTTATACAAATCATAAAAAACTTTACAGTTTGATAGCAGACCAAATATTGCTCTTATAAACAAACTGTTTATCACTCATAATTTGAAACAATCAACCAAATAATTATCTAAATAAAATGTGTTGATAATCAAAGATAAAAATGCAATAAAGATGTTGATGAAATAGCATTCGTAATGAATTCAGACAGTGCATTTTATATAAATTTTCTAAATTTGAATTTATAATAAGACTGCATTTTTTCTGTTTAAAGGTCTGTTTTACTGATACCACAGAATGAATGATATACGATTTGAAAAAATGTATAACAAGTACGCAAATATACACACATACGTATGTACATACATACGTATGCTGTTTAACAAAAATTATGATAAGCAATGCGAAATGATATTATTTGATTCATTAAGAAAAGGTGGTTTAGTAGCTTAATTTTTTGATATACATAAAAAATTTAAGTAAAATTTATCCTGTATGAGGTCAAGAAACATTTGTACACCATTTATGAAATTTTAAACAGGATTTAAGGGCAAGGCAAATGTTATATTGCGTAAGTTAAATTAAATTGGTAGTCATATAGATTCAACTCGATTCACGGAAATAAGTGCATAAATACTGCAAGATTAATGGCAGTTTCTGTACTACAAGTGACTCAACAATTTGTTCAATTAAACGAGAAAAACTGCGATTTTTAAAATGTCAAGCTTCGGTGAGAGAATACGTAATAAAATGGCATTTTGTGGTTTCTGCATGATAAATTCAATTGTTCCCAGCCAAACCAGACAATCAAAAGGTACTGTGTTCTGATGCAAATTAGTATTTTCAATGAAAATATTATCAAATTAAAAAAATCTATAAAAATAAAAATTATTTATGTATGTATATACATTTTGGTCGATGTAAAAATGCTTTTTAATCTATCAATTTTTGCACGTATGTGAATTCCACATGCATATAAAATATGTATCTGTGTATGTATGTATGTAAAAAGAAGAGTTGTTTTGTTTTCATTAGAGCTGCATTGACAACTGAAAATTAGCATTTTAGTATGAAGAAAATAAAAATTATACACCATGGCAATAATGTAACTTGAGAACAAAGAGAAAGCAACAAGTTAAATTGATTGTCTCTGTGCCAATTTGTTTGTACACATAAACGACATAAGTAAGGGAAGAATGCAGGAAAAGACAAGAGACGCCGTTTTGCCAGAGCTTGACGAACAATTGGCTACACAAAATCGAATATTGTGGACGATCAAATATGTATGCCAGATGAGCACAAGAAAGACGGCTACTGGAGCCCACGATTTCGTTCCAAGGACCTCGTCTGGGAGATTTAAGGTAGACCTGCTAGACCTTCCCAGATTATACTTGAGAACAGTTGTATCGGTCGTTATTGGATACTACACCTTTGGGAAATACGTACCGATTTCGTTGATCAGTTAAAATAATTCCAACAGTACTGAAGCTCATTTGCAGCTCTGAAAGCACATGTATGCAAACATAAAAATATATGCGTCAGGGACTACAAAATCACTCCACCACATATCACCATGTTGCAGCCGAATAGACGCATAGGAATCACACCGGGACTACTAACCCCCATGACACCGAATCTAACCCTTGGATAGGGCTAGGAGCTATATACAAAGGAGCGTAGACTTTCTCTCGTGAAGATTTTGTTGCCAGTCAACTGAGGCTCTTCTACGCTTCTATACCACAAAGGCAGAAGATCTAAGTTCTTTATCGAATGATCAAATCCAACAGCGCAAAACCAGAAATTTAGCTCGCAGTAATATAGCTAGTTGTGAGTGGTTGTGTACAATCTAATATATATTGGTGTCATCTCAACCATATATTTTTCTACGTGTACCTCTGCATTTTAAATTAACTACAAATACACATAATAATGCTGTAGTATATGATGTCATTTCAAGCAATTAGTGCGAAACAGCTGGCAAATGGTGCCGAATTGGTTTATTTTATTTATTTATTATATATGTATTATGTACTTCTACAGTGGTTACTAGCTATATGGAAAAATTTCTGTCTTTACCCAATACGCATCCATAGACATTGTTTTCGTAATAAACAACAATCTGTATATTGTCGGCATAAATATGAGGCTCACAAAAGGGCATACATAATATTTGCTAAATCATTCTGTTGCGATTGTCTTTTTTATTGTAATAAGAAACCAAAATCTTTAACAATGTGAAAAGGGACTACTTCCCAAATTCTCGCATGATATAAATTTTTTATGTTTCTGTTATCGATGGTTGCAGGTTGTAGAATTTTTTTTTGAATTGCATTCTCAGCAATCGCACTCTCTGCTAAGTCATTGCTTTTTTTATTACCATATATGGTCACAACTGCATGTCAATAAACTGCAAATGCATTTGTCCTATTTCTGCTAATAAATAAAAAGTGCAAATATTACATTTTTGGGAAAGAGATGTGACTCTTATCCTAAAATTAACGGGAGCACTGATACGATACCCAAATTAATCATCACGCAGTTAAATTTTTTTAAGAAAAATTTTTGGCATTATGAAATGTGATACAGAAGCGAAAAAAGCTAAGATAAAACAAAAAGTAAAGAATATAAAAGTGCAATCAGAATACTAAATTAATAAAAAAAAAAACACACAAAAATTGTAAACTGCACAGAGTGTAACATTAATATATTTTTCTTTTATTGTTTTATAAATTAAAACAACCTAAAGAAAACCAAAATTTAAGGAATAAAATTTGAATCAGCCAGCCATACATATTCAAAATTTCCAAGAAGTGCCACGCAGAAAACCACGTGGATGGATTCCTATGACATGATTCTGTCCTGTAAGCCTACCTTCATACCTATTGAATGGAAGCGATCGTAATCAGCAAGCCCCAATGTAGTCCACGTAAATCAAATAAAGTCATCAAATTATAAATTATTAAGATCATGCATATATACATACATATAATTATATATAAAAGAACATCTTACTATTGTTCTGTTAACCCATAACTAATTTACGTATGTATATTAATCTCAATATTCATCTGCTGTTAATTACAAAAAAAAAACTCAAATTTAAATAATATAGCCATTACATGTACAGAAGGGCAACAACTTTATATCAACAGTGCATATGCTCTCAATTTAATATCAAAATGTTAAGTGCTGCAAAATTTTTGCAGGCAGAAATACAATTTCAATAAAACACAAAGAAAAGAATTTTGTTATTTTATGAAACCCTAATACTGTTAAATAGTTAGTATTAACCGTTTTAATAGCAATTAATATTGAACTAATGATAACTAACTAATCTATCTTTATATTCCTAACCACAATTTTATTAATGTAAGTAAAATATTTTTTTACTATTATTAACATCTAAACTCTAATTTTATAAGCAGATTTCAAAACAAGAACAACATCATCATGAATTGATTGCTGGGCCCTACAGTCAACATCGTGATAATTCTCATCAAGAGTAAAGTAAATTCCAAATTTCCTTCCAAATGGAATATTAATTCAATTGTAAGTAAAATAACATATGAAAAAATTATTGTTCAGGTGTTAACACAGTAAAGAAACAGCTCTCTTAGTTAAACTCTCTTAGTTAAAGTCTTTTAGTTATATATATTTTTTTTGTTTTGTTCATTAATTTTGGATCATTTACACAACCGTGTTCTCTTTAAAAATCTAAATTATGTTGTATCAAACATTTGAAGTATTTTCTCTCTAATGTACTCAAGTTTATTATTTTTTTATTAATAACGTATACTTTACTCTTATAAATAAATAATGAATGCATTTTTGGTTTGTTGTTCCAAATCTTAATTAAAATGTATCTTTAATTTCAAACTGTGGGAAGGATGACCAAGGAAAGTTATGATGAGTGAGTGTAACTGAGTTTTGTCATTATTAGGGACAGGAATCTAAAATTGGTACGCCTTCTGTCATGCTGTCTGACAACATAGTCAGTAGGGTGGGAAAATGTACCAAACTTGGCACAAAACCTAGCCAATTTATAAGCTATTGTTTCTAGGAAATTTCACATCAAAACAATATACTTTTGGTATTAGAATGGCAAAGTATATTTTATATGTTACTGCGTTAAGAACCCTGAGTTGAGAAAATAATATTACCACCTTTTTTGCTAGCTGGAACTACTACCTTGCCACTTGACTCTTGTGTTGAATAATAGAAAGTTCTTTGTATGATGAGAATAGTTATTAAATTTTTGTTATCGGTTTCCATGTGACGCGTAACATATATGGCGCCCAACGAAAAGGCCTTGACATTATGAGCTGTCAAGAGCGTCTTCCTAGAATGTTTTCAAGTTTATTTAAAGTAATTTTTTTTTCAAATGGCTAATGTAATCAATGAAGTCTGATTAACACCTAATACCTTCATGGTAGTATAAGTCCTAGGGCACGTCTGATAGTTTTAAAATTAGGATCTAGTTGCGATACAAAATGTTGGTATATTACATATAATTAATGCGCTTTATTTATTTGAGTGAGTCTTAATCATTTAAAGTATATTGAATGTACGGATTAAATGCCACTATAAGTAAGTATTTGTACAATATTAAACAAAAATACCCGTTTCTGTACAATCACTATACCAGTCTTCGTACCATTTGAGTATAACATTTCGAAACGAAAAGCGGTATAGAAATTGTGCACATTTTATTCTCTTTGAAACAGTATAGCCATTGAAGTAGATACGATTTTTTTTGGTAGTCCTTATTCTGATTCTACAACATCGGGTTTGTTGCACCGAAAAGAAAAAAAAATAACCTAAAAGTAACTGGAATAGTGACAAAATTTAAAATCACCACAAAGGTACATTTGACAGAGTTATTCTTCCCACAGAAAGCCTATAATTAATTAATATTATTCTATACCATAAACCAAATTATTTAATACAAATGCACTTACTATTTACATATTTAACACATATACACATTTTATATTAGTAGGTATATATTTTTGCATATTCCGTCTGTAATCTATACGATAGGTAAGCAGTGGAATTTTGAATAATATATATAGTATTTACGCACATTTTTTTTTCGTATATTAAAATGGAAATTTGTAATACGTAGAAAAAAAATTCTTTGAGGAAATAAACCTGAAAAGGTACTTCAGGGAATAAATTGAAATTTTATTTTACATTGAATTCATTATTAATTATTCTCGGAATGAACACTAGAAACTCAGTCAAGAGGGGTAAAGGTAGTTCTTTTAGTAGAGGTCGAAGTTCATCATCATCTCGAAATAATATATCAATTGAACTAACCGAAAACACTTCCAGTAGAGCAAGAGTTTTACACTCTCCCCTCAACAGGGCATCTTTTACTCAATCGGCAAGAACCGATCTCCCTACTGAAGAGCCACTTGTTGGAGCGTCCTCTGATGATCCCGTGGATAAATCTCACAGTGTATTAGGTATAGAAAATTCTTCTTTTCATAACGCTGGTTTGCTAGATTTTGGGAACTTTGACTTAGGCGTGGATCAGGACCCAACATCACAACACAATATTAACCTTTACAGCGCGCAGCCTTCGGCCTTGAACCGTACAATGAATCCTTCGCAGAACAGTAATATGGCATCGGGCAGCAATACAGCCCAATTAGCCCATAATAGTGAACATCAGAATGTTAATATGGCATCATCACTAGATACGCTGTTTGCTCTGATAGAGCAAACGATGAAAAACACACAAGAGGAATTTAGAAGAGAACTTTCCTCCGTTAAGCAAAGCATCGCACAGATGAACATAACTCCTGGTTTCTCAAATCAGAACGTTCCATTTCGGGGCGCTCCTGAAGCGACAAGCAGAGAGCACCTAAGTATAGAACCGAACGTTAAACTAGAAAAATGGAAAATTTCCTATGGTGGTAATGGTTCTGTTTCCGATTTCCTGTTCAAAGTTGAAACTCTTTGTATGAGAACAGGATGCACTGACAGTCATTTGTTGGCAAATTTCCACGTTTTACTAACTGGCCGAGCGGAAGAATGGTATTGGATGTACCTGAAAAGAAATAGAGAAGAGATTTCGTTCCCGTCGTTGAGACACGCTCTAACGAAGGAATTCGGACACTTAGAGTCAGATCACGAAATATTACTTAAAATTTCATTGCGCAAGCAACAACAAAAAGAAACTTATGATGATTTTCATTCATCAATTGTAACAATGAATTTACGTCTTCGAAATCCTCTTCCCGATACCACCCTTATGGATATAATAAAAAGGAATCTTAATTCAGGCCTCAGGTTCTTACTGTTCAGTACTGGTGCTAGGGATTTGGATGAATTTAGGGACCAGGCACGTAGGGCCGAAAAGGTCATTTGGGAATCTAAGTTTCCGATTGCTGTGACAGGTCAGCCAAAAAACATTTGTGAGTTAAGTGAAAAAATTGATGAGCCAGAAAACTTAGAAAAGTTAGATCCGCAACTGGAAGCACTTCACATATCAAATAGAAGGGAAAGATTTGATTTTTCAAAAATTCAGTGTTGGAACTGTTTAGCATACGGGCATTCTTACATATACTGTACAGAAGAAATAAAAAGTCGATTTTGTTTTAAGTGTGGCCAAAAGGGTGTACTTACACCAAAATGTCCAAACAAACATTTACAGGGAAACCAGAAAATGGGCGATCTGGTTGCCGGGGACACTCGTCCATAACACCAAACCCCGAGTCATTAAATTTTAAATGTTATAACAATATATATGAAAATACAGCTTTTTACGAAACAACGTGCAGACAAATTGGTGTTCAAGCAGATTTAACTATACAAGATCGACATCAGCAAAGTGAGAGCAAAACAGAATGTTTTCGACAGAACCTCAGTCCAAGGATTATGAAATGCAGGCTACGATTTAAAAGGCGAAGATATTTTCGAAAATTACTAGAATCTTCAATAATTAGTGGTGAGGATGATAGACCATTTGCGAAAGTAAAGATATTAGATCAGGACATATGTGGGTTACTTGATAGTGGTGCAAACGTTAGCGTGTTAGGGAAAAACTGTTTGAGTTTTATGAATAAGGTGAAAATGGCCTACCGAGAAATTAATTCCTTTTTAAGTACAGCAAACGGCTCTAGGCAGAGTGTAATTGGCTTTTGTACTTTACCGGTACAGTTTAAAGGTGTTACTAGGCAAATTCAGTTTTATTTGGTGCCATCGTTAAATCAGGAGGCATATTTTGGCATAAATTTTTGGAAAGAGTTTGCTCTTGCTCCAGACATTATTTCAGTACCTAACAGTCATGTCTCTGAATTACAAAAGATAAAGGTGAAAATTTTCATAAGCTAAGTCCTGAACAGAGCCTCATCCTCGAGAAAACTATTTTTGAATTTCCAGCTTTCGAGAAGATTGGGTTAGGTTGCACCAGTTTATTGGAGCACGATATAGACACAGGAGATGCTGTGCCCATAAAAAGTAAGCACTATCCGATGTCACCACCACGGCAAGAGGAAGCATATGCTGAAATCGAAAGGTTACTCAGACTTGGTGTCATAGAAGAGTCAAACTCCCCGTGGTGCTCGCCTGCTGTCCTTGTCCGAAAGCCTGGTAAAGTCCGCTTATGTATTGACTCAAGAAAATTAAACGCGGTAACGAAAAAGGACTCTTATCCTTTGCCCCACATTAATGGTCTTTTAAGCAGGTTAAAAGATACATTTTTCATTAGTGGCATAGATCTCAAGGATGCCTTTTTACAAATACGATTAACGGAAACTTCTAAGGAGAAAACTGCATTTGCTATACCTGGGAAGCCACTTTACCAGTATAAGGTTATGCCATTCGGCTTGTGCAATGGCCCGCAAACTATGAGTCGTTTGATGGACAAAGTCATCCCTTCTAGATTGCGTGAAAATGTTTTCGTCTATTTAGACGATTTGTTGGTATGCAGCCATGATTTTCAGTCTCACATTAAGCTATTGTCACAAGTCGCTTCTTGCCTTAAAAGGGCTAATTTGACAATAAATATTGGCAAAAGTAAGTTCTGCCAGAGAGAGATTAGATATTTAGGCTACATAGTGGGGAACGGATGCTTAAAAGTGGATCCAGAGAAAGTTGAGGTCATCAAAAATTTTCCATACCCAAAAAGCCCCAAACAGATTAGAAGATTTGTTGGGATGGCTAATTGGTATCGACACTTTATTAGCAATTTCGCGGATCTTGCAGGTCCTTTAACTGACTGCTTGAAAAAAACTAATAAAGGTTTCGTCTTGTCTGAGCATGCAAAAATTTCCTTTGAAAAACTGAAATCCGCACTTTCCACGGCTCCTATACTGTCACAGCCAAATTTTTCAAAAGAATTTATAATTCAATGTGATGCTTCACGTGTCGGTGTAGGCGGAGTTCTTTTTCAGTACGACGATGAAGGCAAGGAACACCCTATAGCCTTTGTGTCGCAGAAGCTTAATAAAGCGCAAAGGAATTATACTGTGACGGAGCTTGAATGCTTGGCTGCCATAATATGCGTAAACAAGTTCAGACCTTACGTCGAAGGTCTACCTTTCCGCATTATCACCGATCATTCATCCTTAAAATGGTTGATGTCGCAAAAGGATCTGAGTGGTAGATTGGCGCGGTGGAGCCTTAAGCTTCAACGATACGATTTTAGCATAGAGCATAGGAAAGGATCTCTTAATGTAGTACCAGATTGTCTATCAAGATTGAACGTTGATCAAATAAGTTTTAATAATAATAGTCACGAACTAGACTTAGAATCCCCGGAATTTGAATGCCCCGAGTATAGCAATCTGAGGGAAACGATGTTGGCAAACAAGGACTCATTACCAGATATATATATATCCGATAACATAATTTTGAAACGTACTGGTTTTAGGCAAGGCATAGAGGAGGAAGAGCAATCTCTTTGGCGAGTTTGGGTACCCAAACCCTTAACAGACACAGTCATAAAATTAGCCCATAACTCAGATGATGCCTGTCATGGGGGACTGACAAAAACTTTATTTCGTATACGGGCAAAATATTTCTGGCCAACGATGTTAAAAGATGTGAAACTCTTCCTAGGCTCTTGTGACATATGTAAAAAAATTAAATCCTCAAATCAGATATCACGACCTGAAATGGGAAAGCAATTTGTTAGTAATCGCGCTTTTGAAAGAATATACTGCGATTTTCTCGGACCATACCCCTTCACAAAATTACAGAATTCCGTTATATTCATTTGCATAGATCATCTGACCAAATTCGTTTTTCTTAAAGCACTAAGATCGGCCACCTCCGCTTCAGTTATACGCTATTTTGAATCTGAAATATTCCCCACATTTGGCGTACCACGGTGCATACATAGCGACAATGGCAAGCAATTCGTTTCCAAAGAAATAAAGGATTTTTTTCATTCATACGACATTCGTCACATAAAAACAGGTTTTTATGCCCCACACTCCAATGCGTCAGAACGTTGCAATCGTGAGATTATAACAAAAGTAAGATTCTTCCTGATGGAACATAGGGATCACAAAAATTGGGATAGGTTCATACCACAGATATTGACCATACTTCGGAGCGATTTCCATAGTTCAATTCAATGCTCGCCTTATTTTGCTACTTTCGGCCAAAATATGGTTCAACATGGGTCTTCATACAAAATTTTGGACAAAATTGGTTGTAGTTCAGGTGAAGATTTGACGATTTCAACTCACATTGACAGGTTAACGAAGATAAGGGAAAAACTGAAGGAGAATTTAGATCTGGCCCATATTAAATCCGCTAAGACTTATAACCTCAGGAGTAGGAATATTCAGTTTCAGAAGGGACAGATTGTATATCGAAAGAATCATTTACTGAGCAGTGCTCCCAAGAATATTAATAAAAGGTTTTTACCAAAATTTGTTAAATGTAAAATTAGAAGCCGTGTGGGCAACAACCTTTATGATATTGAGGACATGAATGGAAAATATGTCGGAAAGTTTCATGCAACGGATATAAAAAAATAACACTTGCCCGGCTATCGTGGGTCGTGTCACACCTAGCAAGGATAACAAAAATTTGAAAGAAAGCAAGGTGATATCGTAAGCATAATATCCGAAAAGGTTAAATCTATTCAAGAAATCGTTTTCCTGTTCGCCTCTAATTTTATAGCCGAAAATTTAATCGAAGCAGTTTTGTTGCGATTGTCTTTTTTATTGTAATAAGAAACCAAAATCTTTAACAATGTGAAAAGGGACTACTTCCCAAATTCTCGCATGATATAAATTTTTTATGTTTCTGTTATCGATGGTTGCAGGTTGTAGAATTTTTTTGAATTGCATTCTCAGCAATCGCACTCTCTGTAAGTCATTGCTTTTTTATTACCATATATGGTCACAACTGCATGTCAATAAACTGCAAATGCATTTGTCCTATTTCTGCTAATAAATAAAAAGTGAAATATTACATTTTTGGGAAAAAGATGTGACTCTTATCCTAAAATTAACGGGATCACTGATACGATACCCAAATTCATCATCACGCAGTTAAATTTTTTTGAAAAACAATTTTTTTGGGCATTAAGAAATGTGATACGGAAGCGAAAAAAGCTAAGATAAAACAAAAAGTAAAGAATATAAAAGTGCAATCAGAATACTAAATTAATAAAAAAACACACAAAAATTGTAAACTGCACGAGGTGTAACATTAATATATTTTTCTTTTATTGTTTTATAAATTAAAACAACCTAAAAAAAAAATTTAAGGAATAAAATTTGAATCAGCCAGCCATACATATTCAAAATTTCCAAGAAGTGCCACTAGAAAACCACGTGGATGGATTCCTATGACATGATTCTGTCCTGTAAGCCTACCTTCATACCTATTGAATGGAAGCGATCGTAATCAGCAAGCCCAATGTAGTCCACGTAAATCAAATAAAGTCATCAAATTATAAATTATTAAGATCATGCATATATACATACATATAATTATATATAAAAGAACATCTTACTATTGTTCTGTTAACCCATAACTAATTTACGTATGTATATTAATCTCAATATTCATCTGCTGTTAATTACAAAAAAACTCAAATTTAAATAATATAGCCATTACATGTACAGAAGGGCAACAACTTTATATCAACAGTGCATATGCTCTCAATTTAATATCAAAATGTTAAGTGCTGCAAAATTTTTGCAGCAGAAATACAATTTCAATAAAACACAAAGAAAAGAATTTTGTTATTTTATGAAACCCTAATACTGTTAAATAGTTAGTATTAACCGTTTTAATAGCAATTAATATTGAACTAATGATAACTAACTAATCTATCTTTATATTCCTAACCACAATTTTATTAATGTAAGTAAAATATTTTTTACTATTATTAACATCTAAACTCTAATTTTATAAGCAGATTTCAAAACAAGAACAACATCATCATGAATTGATTGCTGGGCCTACAGTCAACATCTGATAATTCTCATCAAGAGTAAAGTAAATTCCAAATTTCCTTCAAATGGAATATTAATTCAATTGTAAGTAAAATAACATATGAAAAATTATTGTTCAGGTGTTAACACAGTAAAGAAACAGCTCTCTTAGTTAAACTCTCTTAGTTAAAGTCTTTTAGTTATATATATATTTTTTTGTTTTGTTCATTAATTTTGGATCATTTACACAACCGTGTTCTCTTTAAAATCTAAATTATGTTGTATCAAACATTTGAAGTATTTTCTCTCTAATGTACTCAAGTTTATTATTTTTTTTATTAATAACATATCTTTACTCTTATAAATAAATAATGAATGCATTTTGGTTTGTTGTTCCAAATCTTAATTAAAATGTATCTTTAATTTCAAACTGTGGGAAGGATGACCAAGGAAAGTTATGTGAGGAGTGTAACTGAGTTTTGTCATTATTAGGGACAGGAATCAAAAGGTACGCCTTCTGTCATGCTGTCTGAACAACATAGTCAGTAGGGTGGGAAAATGTACCAAACTTGGCACAAAACCTAGCCAATTTATAAGCTATTGTTTCTAGGAAATTTCATCAAAACAATATACTTTTGGTATTAGAATGGCAAAGTATATTTTATATGTTACTGCGTTAAGAACCCTGAGTTGAGAAAATAATATTACCACCTTTTTTTTTTAGCTGGAACTACTACCTTGCCACTTGACTCTTGTGTTGAATATTAGAAAGTTCTTTGTATGATGAAAATAGTATATTAAATTTTTGTTATCGGTTTCCATGTGACGCGTAACAATT
>BGZK01004019.1:0-16906 GCA_005406025.1 Eumeta japonica | reverse complement strand
CTGGTTCCAAAATTACAGACACTAAAAGTTAGAGTTGAAAATGATGCAATTTATTCTAAAAAATAAGAAATCAAATCAAATTCTCAGCGTATTAGTCATAATTTCTTTACATTAAACTTTTTTGGTCACTTTTTATTTTTAATTTATGATAGTAAATCCAGTTAGACTTTACCTGGAATAACTGAATTATTGAATGAATTAAAAGAAATGAATTTATTTTAAGCTCACAAGAGATTATTTTTGTAGAATGTTCAATTTTCTACAAAGTACATATTTTCATTACTATATATCACTAGTTCAAGAAAAATAAATAAATGCAGATAGTGGTAAATCAGATGAAAATTTATCATCTTTAGGCAGCAAGTTTCTATGAATATTGAGGGTTATTTTTGATCTATTTTTAAGCCATAAACTATAAATAAAGTAACTGGCATCTTAATGTATATGTAACAGTAGGTGAACACCATGTAATATAAAAATGAAACATTGCCTGTTTTTATTTTTTTCTACCTTTCAACTACGTCTTGATAAACAGCTGAATGGCATAAAAACACTATTTTGTAAACAAAAATACTAGATTAGAACATAAAATATACATGTATTGTCAGAAATTATTAAATATAAATTATTCAGGGAAGAACCCAATTTTTTAGTAAATTAACAACTGGCTTTATATAAAATACAAATTATTTCAATCACTGGTTTAACTACATTCAACTTTAAATGGAATAATTCTTGAAAAATGCAAGAATAGTAGACTTTTAAAAGAATTTCATAACCATGTATTTTGCATTGTGTATACCTTCCATATTTGTTGTATAGTTATTTAAAATATGCTACCCTCATTCTAAATAAAATACATAAAATATTCAAATTTCCTGTTATATCACATTATATATTTGAAAATATTTCCATACTTATAATGAGGTTATTTGTCTTGCAAAATGCCACATTAGTCTATTATATGATTTATACATAAGACATGAATTTCAGAATCACCATGAATTATTAATGAATGCAAAAGATGATGTCACAGAATAAACTTACATTTTAATAAATGTGTCACAATAAAAACAAAACAAAATAACTTGAGTTTTATTTGTGATCAAACTATTCAATAATCTTTAGGTTAATAGGCTGTAGGTTAATAACCTTTAATAGCTCAACTTTCTATTTTTTCTGTAATGTCTGATTAATAACATTTACAATTCAATGAAACTGCAATATAAATATAGTTCGATCCCATCATGCTTATGATTTGAGATTGATTATTGTTATACTTAAATAGCTATAATAAATACCTTTTAAATTATTAACTCAAAACTATTTGAATCACATGTTCAAACTTTAACTACTCAAAGATGTACAAAATAAAGCAATGTTACTAAAGAAATGGGAACATTTTGCTGTTATACAAAAATTTTAAGTAAAATTATACAAACAAAAATCGTTTACATAAATTTTTAGCTCCATGTGTGTGATTTCACATTTAAAATTTGATATTTTTAATACATTAAAACAAATTGTTTGTGTCTACTAGAACCTTGATATGTAAACAAAATATAACTTAGATAAGTTGAAATCTTGAACTCCGTCCTTTAATGTTGTTGAGGCATAACAATAACCATCAGTTTCACAGGTGGAATTAGGGCAGCTAGCTGTCAAACTATTGCAGTAACATTTAGACCTATAAAAAATATTTATTTTGGAAAATATGTATTTTATATTACAGCACAAACAAATATGTCAAAGATATATCAATTCTGTTTTGTATGATGACTTTTGTCTTTACAACTTCTAAGTTCATGATAATTTTATTTATAGATAAGCTATAAACCCACAAACTGCACTTACCATTCGCTGTGCAGAGTGCAAAATAACGTATACTAAAATTAAAAGACAATTGGACAATCCGCACTTAGTCATTATCACATGTTTATAATGCATCATTAAAATTATAAATCATACGCAACAAAACAAATATTGAAAGACGAAAAGTATATAAGCATTGATTGTGGAAAGACATTTTTGAATCGAATGAAACATGCCTAGATTTACGTCATACTTGTACAAAACTCGACGCATAAAACAAATCAAGTAATAATGCCGATGACATTCGGAAATAATACGTATAAACTTAATATTCGACCTATTGTAGGTCCAAAGAAACCTTTCCAAAACTTAACTGCCCTTAACCACAACACCACCCAGGCCGTGCCTTACAGCTAAACTGTTTTAATGCACACAGAAGGTTGATAGATATCATAGGTGACCACTATTATTTTATATTTCTACTAGAATAATAAATATCTACCAGAAACCAAAATACGATTTAAATCAAATCAAGTATTAGTAGGCTTCGTTTCTACTAAAATTAAATAATGGCTGTTGTTTGTTTATGCATTAAAAGATAATTCCTCCTCAAAATTAACTGTAACGCATTACTTTCCGATGGTTAAGTAATAGGTAAATTGTAAACTGACGGTTTGTTATTATTAAGGAAAAATTAATATATAGTATTACTTTTCTTTTACTTATAAGTAAATACATAAAAAAGGACAGGAAAAAGTTTTTTATTATTAACGATATTTGGTTATTTGATTGATAATCACGCATAAAGAGCTGAATAATTTAGATGAAACTTAACGAAAGGATAAATTATTTTTTGGATGATAGACATTACATTTTGTACCTCCCAATACTTGTTTTGTACATAATTTACAAGAAACCGGAATCGATATCGAAACGCGGATCAAGATTGGAATCAAGAGCGATGAATTGCATTGGAAAGAATGGCAGGATCGGAATAAAGAATAAGACCTAATTGGAACTAACTGTGAAATCGGAACTTAAATTAAAAACAGAATCGGATTGGTTTAATGATAACAAGATTACTCGACATAGAAAATCGGGCATTGATTTTTGCCCCACGCGAGCGAAGTTTCCGATATAGCTAGTCTCATTATATTGCTATAAGATTTTTCAGTTTGAATCGCATAATAACGAACCGAAAGCAAGATTAATAATACTGTTGTTCTTATCTTGACATAAAATATTTTGACATCAACTTTAAACAGTGAAATATGGAAGCTAGCTAAATACAAACTTTGGTTATTAATTATTCTTTGGATAAAATAAGAATTCTCTAAATAATAAAAATCGATATAGTTCGTCAAAAGTTATCAAATGTAGGCACTAAATCGTTAGCTTAGCAACACCAAACATTCTATCACGAGTATTAATTTTAATTATGTCTGAGAGAAATAAAAAATTTTCGTACATTCGGTCTTTTGAACAATAGACTAATTAGAAACATATTTTCAACGTTCCAGACTTTCATTAAATCTGAAGATTAGCATAGATTTCCTGAAAATTTGACATCACTTCATTAACTGAATTATGCAATAAAATAATATAAATATTATTTGAAGTAATTTCTAAACTATTTGGTAAATCGATTTAAAATCTTGTCAGCGCTATTCTTAATTAAAATGGCTTTTTTTTTTTTCTAAATAAGTCATTCTCCAATAGTAATCGGGAAGAATATTTATCAAAAAGTTCTTTATTTTGTAATAGTTTTACATTTTTAAATATCTTTTCTTGAAATAAAAATCCATTTTCGTTGCAAAACAATGTCATATGTAGCCAGTCAATTGTTAAAATTTATCAAAAAATTTATTGATAAAAGTGGACCGTATTTGATATTTACTTAATTTTTTATTAATCAATTTTCTTAGTTTATTTTGAACTCAGAACCTATCTAGGATACCATGCGGCTCTTTCAAAACGGTTCTTTGTCATAAGATATCTTTAATACAATATTCAAAATATAATAGTTGAATTTTACCTTTATTATTTTGAAAGCATTAATTAAATTTAAAGAAAATTTTATTGCTCAAAACAATCCGGGAATTTTGAATGTGGACTACAAGATCAATTGTTTCCATTTTTAAATTGTACTATAAGGTGTTAGTTTATTAAATTTCATGTTATGCGTTGTTATTAAATAATGAACATAAAAAGACGAATCTTGTGATTATTTGGCAACACAGATTTACCGATTGATGATTATTTGCTGACGTGTGTAACTCTTTGTGTTAGGCTGTAATGTAAGTGACGTAAGTTTCAGAGTTTTATTACTTTGATTTTGAACATGATGTCTACAAACGTTTGCTCTTTATGCGCATTTGTGTTATGCTGTAATTTAACTCTTATATTTTTGTTTGCATCAAACGCGGCGGTAGCAAAGAAGTATTCTTTAATAATAAATAAAAACGGACGCGTGCTAGCGTATCTGCCGGATGATTTTCTGAGTATTGGTATTGATACTAAAGAAATAGTAAAACGCGAAACTATTGACTTCAAGTGAAAGGCTACGTCAACTCGCGGCAGAGTTGGCACCTGCTCGTCTTCTCGCCTTGTGGGACTATGTCAGACCGTCTTATTTTCAGCAAAACTGAAAGCACATGTGATGATTGTAATTATTTAGAATTTAATGAGACATGTAGATATGTACAATTAATGTGCGAACAAAGCTTACCTTTCTTTATAATGCCTGCTTCGAAGTTTGAAGAAATAAATGAATTTTGTATAAATTCCAATTTGAAGTTGTTGTTTAGTTTGAATGTATTGTTGAGAAATGGCTCAGAATGGAATGATTTCAATGCAAAGGAGCTTATTTTATTTGCTATGTCAAAAAAACAGACATTGATTGGCAATTAGGAAATGAGCCTAATTCATTTTCACACATTCAATATTACCATAACCCCTGAAGAATTGGGAAATGACTTTGAAAATTAAAATCTCTTTAACTCAATATGGAAATGATAAAGCTCTAATTGGGGCCTGATACCGCTCGTCCACAATCAAACGGCCATATTGCCTTGATTATATATGGTAGAGTTTCTAGGTAATGCTTCAGATGCTATAAAGCAAGATCATGGCATCAGTATTATTTAAACAGTAGAACTGCAACTTTAGATGATTTCTGGAATGAAACTTTCAACACTTGAAGATCAAATAGTAACAATGCAACAACACACATCAAATACAATAGTGTTCATGTGGCTGTCTGAAACTGGCAGCTCATATGGTGGGAGGCTTCAGGTTTGTCCGATAGTTGGCATCGGCAACACCTCTTTGGCTTGATAAATGGGACTTGCAGCAAATATAATATACATAGTAATTAGGCAGAGTTTCTGTTTGATTCCATTCCATCCACTATTCCATTCCAGTTCCAGTTATCGTATACAGTTCATCCAGTATCCCATCGCATTTTATTCCATGGGCAGGTTATGTTAATGATTCTACAAGTTACTATATATTGAATTTATACAGAGATACTGTCCATCTTAGTTTAGTTGGTTCTGCTTACCGGTGAGAACTTGTTAATTGATGAATATGTTATCCGGCACCGCGCAAATGACAGAAAACTACCAAAGTGTTGCTTAATGGTTGGCCTTTGGTTTTCAATTCAAAACTGGATTTGCAACCTAATGTCTTAATGTATGGCAATAAAATTACTATGCCTCCTTTTTCAATTGGATTTTGGATTATCAAAAATACAGCCATTACCATATGTCCCTAAAATTGTGATATCTCTTTTTATTATTAATAAGAAAAAAAAGCTAACATGGCATTATCAATACAAATGTATTTATATTTCCTACATTCAAATTCTTAGGTACAGTAAATCCTATTGTTATTTTTATTTATTTAATGTTTAAATATTTGTATTATGTTTTCAGTAATAAATTATGTACAAAACATTTTTAAGATGAATCTATTTAAATATATTTTCAAATACAGTGTAAACTATACAACAACACTTGATTTAATGAGAAACTCCTTAAAACATTGAAATTACTTGACTTTGGTTGATTTACATTGTTATTTATTCAATGACACACTATAGAGCATGAAAATATTGTTATTATTACAGTACTTTCTAAATTGCCAAAATTAGTAAGAACTGCAGCTTATGTTTGTTGTTTGTTTATTATCTAGCATGGGTTTACCTTGACTGATTTACTGAAGATTCTAAGAAAGTGAACACACGCCTTTCTCGCCACTAGTCTAATGATAGGTTGTCATAATCATTATTATAATCTTAGATGCTTAAACTTTCAAACATTGAACATGTTGAGTAATAGAAAATCTTTGTGTGTTGATAAAGTTTTATTATATATATGATTGTTTTTACCATTTGATGACAACTTATATAACAAAAACGCAATACTCCAGTGTTGTTATATAGAGTTTATTTTGGTATACAGTATACAAATAAATATATATATATATAGGGAAAATAATTCTAATATCATAATGAAATTTTATTTCTCAAATTGTTATAATTTTTAACAGAATGCCATAAGATCAGAGTATAGAATTCCAAATTATTTCCATTAATTTATATGAACGTGTTGTAAAACTATGGTGCCTAAATGAAAAGACTGAAAATCTAGAATATGCTTAATTTTCTAATAGGACACATCATTTACTTAATGAATCTCCTTTTTTTAGATTGCTTCAATATTATATTATATATTATACAAGATATAAAGATTATTATTGACTGAAATATATGATATAGTAGTTAACATGTGCCCTTAAATGAATTCTTGTATGAAAGAACAAAATGTAATTATATAGATAATACATTTAATTGGAAAAATCAATACTTAAATTGGAAATAAGGTTTGGGCCTCAATATTCTAAATGCACATAATATAATTTATTGGGTGCTTGAGAGGTTATAAGCTACATAATATATAATGGAATATAATTTTTAAAGGAATTTTAAACTAAGTTTTGTTATAAATGAAATTTTTTGATCATGTACAGTATATGTATGAAACAATATGAATAAATGTTTGTAATGCCTACAATTTAGTGGTACTACTTAAAAATGGAACATGCATGGGAGCAGGGTTATTTGGATCAACGTTTCAAGTTCAAGAGGCCTTGTAGTAATAATTTTTGTTTTCTGTGTAGAAATATATAAATTGGAAACAAATGCATTTACTGTGTCTAAAAGTAAACTTATTGTAAATGATCCTACTACTTTGAATAAAATTATACTTAATATACTTTTAACGTTTATTTCTGTCCCAATGTATGATGACATCCACCTTTTAAACTATTTTCTAAATGAAAAACTAAGTTGAGGAAAAGCTTGATCAAATTAAAAGTGCTACTTAGAGGCTATTCATGCATTACCTTACTCAAATTAGGAAAAGCATGGTCTACAGAGGATGGTAATATGACTTAGGGAGGGAGGTTATGGCAAAATTATTGTTACCTTTTTGATATTAAACATCATGGATCTCAATATATTCAAAGTTTTACATAAGTTATGGAGCTTTTAAAAACATTGTAATTAATAATTAGCATCATAAATAAAAAAAGTTTGATAG
The DNA here is from genome assembly GCA_005406025.1 of Eumeta japonica. Lineage (NCBI taxonomy): Eukaryota > Metazoa > Arthropoda > Insecta > Lepidoptera > Psychidae > Eumeta > Eumeta japonica. The sequence goes on along the minus strand of BGZK01004019.1, from coordinate 9,491 downwards.
ACATAATTAATCATTATTCTGAGTTGATAAAAATATTATTAATTTTATGAGGGGACTGCATAAGATATTGATATATTTGTAGGGGGGTCACAAAAGATATCAATTATGCTCAATAACAAAATGTTATTGAGCATAATTGATATTTTTTTCAATAGATGTACATTTATTGTTTAAATATAAATAGGTATGAGTAGTGAAGAAAAACTGTCTAAATCTATAAATTGTTCAAATCAAAGCTATTGGTCAATGTTAAACTTTAGCAAGATTAAATGTTTTAATTGTAATGTGTGAAAATAGCTATACAAAAATAGTAATGAACTACATAAATTACAAAAGAATGTTGCATATTTAATGACTTTTTAAAACAAAATACCTACATACAGCTGATATTGAGCCATGGGCGCCGCCATATCGGCCTTGGTTTTGCTCTGCTTGGCGCTTACTTTACTTACTTACTCTTCGGCGGCTATAATGCGATATATGATAAATGGCATTAAATTAAATTAAAAGTTTAGCATTAAAAATAAAGTGTTCCTAAACTTGCAAAATCTATGCATGTAATAAAATCGTGGAAGCCAAATCTGTACATTATTTTTTTAAAGTAGGTCATATGTGTACATAATACAAACTCCAAAACACCTTCCAAATTTTATCTGTTTGTCTGTATATATGTTTTACTTGCTTGTTCAAGTATCACTCTAAAATTAAATAATCAATTTGAATAAAACTTTGTGTTTTATTAACACTAAACTATCTACTGCTTAACAAATTAGACAGAGAGCAAATTCAAATTTTTCTCTCTTTAACTTGAAGTACTTATCTGCTAAATATATTTGACAAATAGTATCTACCTATCTTTCAATTTTTAATAGTGTGAGTGTCTCAGAAAGAATGTGTCAGACTATCCATAAATTTTATTTTTTTATCAATAAAGTTTATGAAGACACGAAATCTCACTATAAACATTGTAGCTTTGAGGAGCATCTCATGACATAATGCCCAAAATTTTTATGGGTGGTAAAAACAACAAAGAAATGAAGCACAGCTTTCATATCTTTTAAAATATTATATCTCATAACTACCATGGGAACAAAGTTCCAGGAACAGCTAGTAATAAAATAAGCTAAACATTTAAATACATGCAAATACTGCACTGGTTTGTAGTTAAAGCTTAGCGATATCCTTTGCAGTACAGCTCTCAAGCTTTGCTTGCCGATTATCTGTTGCAATACAAAATGGGAGATTCTTTATGTACAAAAAATTTATGACATCTGAAAATAGCACCGATGACCAAGGGAGGATCAAGATCATCATTGAAAGAAAATAAACCACAATCTAAATAGAGACCCGTTCTCTATTTAGATTGTAACCGTCCTATTTAGATCAGTATCAGAAACAATCATACCTATTAAATTACAATTTTCGCACAGCACAGCAGATGCATAAAAGCTAGTGGTTTAAAAGACTTAATTTTATTTAACTGTTATTTATTTCGATAAAATGATGTAATTTTTCAGTTGCTATCGAGACTCAATTTAAAAATATTTATTTTCAAATACAATTTATAAGAAGTAAACATGATCACGCTTTATTTTCTAAACAGATAGAGACGATGCAATAATCTCAACAATCGCTAGTGACCTATTAATGTTGTTATTGATTGATAAGCTAAAAGTGTACTCTGATTATGAATAAAGCAATAAATCAACTAGAGCTCATTGATTGTTGTACATTAAAATTTACAAGTGCTGAGTGCCTATGGTTATACATTTAAGTAAATATTATCTTTACTTATAACTCGCACTAGACATTTTATACACTGATAATTGCTGCAATAATATTGAGAATATAAGGCGACTAATCGTTGTGAATTGAAGATTTTGCTAGGGCTATGGTATACATTAAAACCATCCATTCAAAACTGGTGGCGTTAAAATTTAGTACAAGATAACTAGTTTATAGTTTTAGAAATTATTGACATTGATAACAATTAATTATCATTACAGCCTTTCCTTATACCAAAAACAAATTATGATTTTGTAAAATATTAAAATATAGTTTTTTTTATGAATGAGAACTGCATAAAAACATTTTTATATTTTCAGAACTTGATTCAATAACATTCTGCATTCATCTTGAATATGAATTACACCCTGACATGAAACATAAGATCTTAATATTCTTGTGAACCTGATAGTTAATTGTGTATTATAAACATGAGGAGAACATAAGAAATAAATATAAATGAAAACTGCTACCGTGCAGAAAATACTTTTGTCATATTTCAAATATGATTAAATTAAATGTGACAGCATAAGCTGTGAGTAAAAACTATCAACTTTTATTTTAACCATATGCAAAGAAGTCAAAGTGGTCCACTTGATGTTTCAAAATGTTGTACACCGATTTTCTGATGAAAACAAACCACATTTGGGTCTTTTTGACAAACAGGCTGTAAGTGCCATTATGAAACATCTATTATCCTATCAAGAGTTTACTTCTTCCGCGGCACCACGGTCGTCGATCCACCATTATCGCACCTCGCCGCGCCTTGCGACTGAACGCATTTTCATTTTTCGTATAGTTTGAACTAGGACCCTATAGTTGTTATACATTTTAGAAATGATGATAAAATTTGTTAATTTTATACAGAGATAACTACTTGAAAATGGTGTCCACTATTAAAAATTAAATGTTAAACTTAGAAAAGCTGCACCTTCCAAGAATTTGCTCAAATACAATGAAATAAAACCACATTTTGTTCTTATTTGTATTTTTCTGTTACTTATGAACTAGTTTACAATAATATCTATTAAAAATCAATACTCCATATATTTATTTTTCAAGAGAGACATTACATTACAAGGCGTCGAAAGACCACACTCACATAGTGTTTTTTAAGTCCATTTTTATGTTGGGTCTGTTTCAACAGAGCGATTTATTGTTCACACCTCTGGAGCCCTTAATAGACTATATTAAAATGTAAATAATTATATATTTTTGTTGTTTGCTTTATGAATACAAATTTAAAACTGAAATTAATCACCATTTTTGGACAAATTTCAGTTTTAGATATTTCAGTCTTAAAATTAAGTTCATACAATGAAACAAATTCATGTATATCCAAATTTAAGGTATTATATAAAAAATAGCATAACTATTCTACAAAAAAAACTTTGGAAACAAAAAAAAAACTTTGAAAACAAAAAACTAATAGAAAATTCAATAAAGCTCTTTGAAAAACCATAAAATTACCGAAATTCGTGACGAGTGTATCCTATGACAAGGACACACGAATATTCATCGTTGAAATGCTTTTACATATCACGAATTAATCAAATACTTAACATAAAGTCAACTTTTTATCTGATATTCGAATTAATTAAAAATGTTTATAACAAACAAAATATATATACTTAGTATTCATGTTAAACACTTTTCAACTCTATTAATAAAATCCTTTTAAAAGCTATGCTTTAAAGGATTTATCTTTCTTTCTTACATCTTCCCTTTTACTACAAAATCACGAAAGATACGCAGAAATTTACAAGAAAAATACGCACGTCAGTATGCTCTATAGCTCTAAATATACAAGTAAAATTGTAGCATTATTCCTAAAGTAACCATTGTGAGCATTGGCTCCTGATATCGAATCTGATAAGTTTATCAAAGACAATTTAAAAACAAAACAAAAAAGCCAATGTTAAGTTCGGCGGTCGGAGTCGGCGGCGAGCAGATTTTGACCACTAACGGGTAAATCCTGGAACAGGACTTTAACTGTAATGGGGAGTTAACGACAATTACGAAAATTTTAGGCGACTATAAATTGCTCTAAACGTCACAGCTATTATGTATTGCGCTAAACGTCATCGTGACGTTTTTAAAATAACTATGTATATTTTAAATTGTTTTGTTCATATATATTATTAACCAACTTAAAAAGAAGGAGGAGGTTTCAAAATCTTTTGTATGTATTTTTTTTTACACACTCGACTTCGTCCCCATGTTTATAAGTTCTTTAGGGATTAGATATTTTGTCGCAGTATTATGTAATTTTTGAGATTTATAATATCTATCTCTGTATTCTTAATAGCAAATCAATATAACACTATTAATCCCATCCCTATTAATATTACGAACATGTATGTTATTTTGTCTATCTGTTTGTTTGTTATCTCGCATCTAAGTCGCTGAATTTGCAACAAAACGCAAATGTTAATTAGAAAAATATAGAAATATGAAACAATAAGTTCATGACTAAGTAATAGTAAGAAAAAAAGAATAAAACTATAATAAAAAAATAAATCAAGAACATCTAACTCAGAAATACAACACAGCAGATAATGATGTCTGCCTTTACACGTCTGTCCGCATTTCTGTTTCATTGTGCAACCCAAACGCATTCACACCCGGGAAATTTTAATTATAGTCTTTACCATTCGTCCACACATGAAATATCTAATACATATTTTTTAAATCAATTGATAATTCCGAATTTTATTGGGATTAAGAAAATAAACTATTTTCTTTTTTATATTACTATACATGTAATAAAATGCATAAATATATAAAACTTAGGATGACTGACATTTTATATCCTAATAAGGCTATTTCTAATAAAAATAAACAAACATTTAATTTCTTTATTATAATTACACTTACAGCAAATTGCACAAAATAATTAAAACTCTAATTGCTGATAACGTAAGATTTGAAAAATGATGGATGTACAATCTGCCAAAATTTACGATGATTATTTATCATGATTTATTATTAAATACAGATTCTTCTTATAATGAAATACATAATAAGTCTATTTTTTAGTAAATTTAGAACTAATCGTGCGTTAAAAACATTATCAACAATACCAATCTGTGATGGACACACTTTTATAGGAAATGATTTATGTACGAGTGTAAAAAAGTGATAATTAATATATCGGTAACAAATAAAGTAATTGTACTATTTATTTCTACCCATTTTTTAATGAAAATCCATTTATATGTGACTGACATTGCAAAACGTGACAAGACTAGTAATATTCGTGACTTTGAACTGCTATCAAAAAATCAAAACGTACTCATCAATTAAATGGCAAACATTGAAATGTTGATTCATCAATTGTTACTTAACTTCAATTATTCAGTAAAATTATCCGAATAAAGGACAATATTTATTATCAGAAATTTAAAAATAATTTAGCAACAATAGAAATGATCGTATTATTTATTTCTATTCCAAAAAGAGGTCCACAGCCAAAATTGTCGTCGTTATTACTGGAAAAAAGTTTATTTTCTTATGTCAATGTGTCTAATGCAGGAAATAATGACAGCAGATGACTATAAAATCCGAATTAGATGTTAATTTAATTGCCAGATCTCTAGGCAAATAATTATTATTGTTCTATGGAATGACAAATCTTGGAGACAAAATGTATGGACATAGCGAAAATGGTAATAATACATAAATATTTTCAATGTGAATAATGAAATATAAAACGAAGATAATGTAACAGTTTTATTATAATTGCTAAAAATAACTCTTTTTATAAAAGCTTTTATTATTTCGTGAACATACAAATATTGGATAATTTCGTAAATATACAACATTAATATCGTACGCATAGTCAATTAAATACAACTCGTATATCTAAGTTCATATGTAATCTGTGGTTCATTATTACATTAAAGTATATTATTGTTCTGTGTTCATTAAGCTGTCACTGATTGAATAACAATATTTGTCACTCTGTTATTTGTACATTTGCGCCGGCTTTCTATTATATTTGCCTTGTTTTAAAGCCGTCAATATATTGCCATACAAGAATGTATAAAAATCAGTTAAACCGCAAAGAATATTAGTATAGAAGGTGTAAAAGATAAGCAGCTTCAGTTGTTTTTTTTCGTTATTTATAAAACACAATGACTGTAACTTTTTCGTATTGATGTTTTGTTATTTTTCATTCTAACACCAAACTCTTTGTACTGTACCTGTGAAAATCAAACATTTCTTCAAGGTATATTACTATGCAATATTTATATTCTTTGCGTGACTGTAAATAAAAAAAAATCTGAATTTTCAGAGGAATTCAAATGCTCATTACCTGATGTAACGAGTGTAGATAACGATCTTGATCTTACACGTTTTCGTTCAGATTTTTCTAAATTTCTGAGGTATGTATAAATGTATCTGTCTGAAACTAAGATACATTATGCTATGGGTATATAATTATATAAGGAATTTAGTCATCAGATTCACAGATTTTTGACTAAACATCCATATAAAGACAATTGATAAAATTGTGGTTGACATTATCTTTATTTTAAAATTTACCTATTTACTTTAGAACCCAACATCTATAAGAGAAACTATAAATATAGTAATTTGCATGGCTATTCATTTATTAGAATGTATAATTAAATTACACTGATATAAATAATTTATTGTTTATAATGAAGATAGTATTTAACACCATGTTTATAAAGTCAACAATATTCTTCTGCAACTAAATAAAAGTGATTTTATAGTAAAATATTACATCAAACTATATTAGAATATTTTGATTTATTTTATTTTGATACTAGAGTAAGCTATTGAATTATGTTATTCTGAAATTTCCAGGTTAAATTCCTGGATTGATAGGTCCTTTGAATGAGAGGTTGATTTGTAAAATTAAGTGTATTGATGGCAATTGGGTGGGTCCTCTTTGTTCCTCCACACCAGGTACAATTTAAAATATTGATTTTATAGAATGTCACGAATTTTGAACAGATATTTATATATATTTATTTAAATTTTTTTAGATGAAATCAACACCCAATACTTAGAGAATGCATATATAAATGACAATCCCTTACTATTGATGTCATTTAAAAATTGTTCCATGAAGTAAGTTTGTGTTCTCAATTATTCAATTTTGGATTTTATAAAAGTAATAAATGTTACATAACTGATTTCAGAAAGGAATACATTTACCTCATAGTTCGTTTATAACCTAAGATGTGTAGAAATAGGATTGTATAACTTAAGGTGAAAGCACATCACATTGTAAAATGGAGAATGGGTACCAGCTTCCAGAATGTTTCAACAGTAATGGTTACCAACTATACAGGTAAGACAACAAAATACTATTTGAAAAACAGATCTTGATATAAATTTATTGCAGGAAATGCATTTTGTAATTAGCTTGTAAAAGTATAATTTAGATTGTGGCAATAGAATTGTTCTCTATATTATTATCATGTCAGGTGGCACTACTAGTGGTATTTTTTAATTGTCAGACATCATTAATTTCAATATATTTGTTCCTATTAAATGAAATTTGTTTAATTTAAATGAAGTTATTTCCTTGTTTTTATCACACTAAAAGCACCCCTTAACAACTTTGGGGACTCTTAAATCTTTTTTATTTCCTTCTATATGTCTGTTGCTTGTGATTGTGATTCTTTTTAGTTTGAATAAGATGTATTAGAAGTACAAACAGGTTTCTGTCGTTTTTGTCAATAAAATAATATTTAGTGAAATAAAGGTAATTTAATTTTAATCAAAGTATTGTCCATCACTAGCAACTACTTTCTTCTATATTTCAGGTAGCATTCAAATTGCAGGTCTGAAGAACTCCTTATCTTTTGAGACTATCCACGAATCAACAATTTTTTTGTATCTTCTATGATGTGAACTGCTACTCTGAGCATGTGCCCTTAACCGGAACAGATGATAGTCAGATGGTGTGTATGTCTGGTGGATATGGCGGGTGGGGTAGTACTTCTCAATCAAGTGTTTTCAAATAATAACCGTTATGTGGATGAGCATATCATGTAGAGAATAATTTTGTCATGTCTGGAGTAGTATTGTGGGTGTTTTTCCTTCAGAGCTCGACTCAATCTCATCAATTGTGTCTGGTGTTTGGTATAGAGTTCCAGTGATTGTTTCGCTTGGATTAAACGACTCATAATACACTACACCCAACTGATCCCACAAAGTACACAGCATGAGTTTTTTACCATGAATATTCAATTTTGCTGTGGATGTTGACATGTGACCAGGTAGTCCCTATGATTTTCTTCTTTTTGGATTATCATAATATATCCATTTTTCATCACCAGTGACGATTCAATGTAAAAAACTGTTTTTTGTGCCTAGCTAGCAGTATTTCACTCATGCATAATCCGTGTTCAACATCTCTTGTTTTTTATTTGTACTTGTCATCTACTTGTAATGTTTTTTCAAGTTCTGTTAGCGTCTGACATAGGTCTTGATCAAATAATTCCTCCAACTTTTTGTCTTCAAATTTTTTTGGTGTGCCAGAACGTTCTTTATCCTCAAGTTCAAAATATTTTTGAAGCGTCAAAACTAGTCTCTGCATGTCATATCCAACAAAACATTGTCACCATAAGTCTCAGCAAGAATTCTATGTACTTCAGCTGCGATTTCTTTTGAATAAAGTAGTGCAATAAAATTCCCTGCAAATACACTTTATTTTGCACAAAAGAATACATTTTCAGAAATAAGAAAAAATTACTTTATTTACACAAAAGTGAACTACCATACACTGAAATTTAAGGTTAGATACACTACTGCCTTGCATTTGTGTTACCATTCGAAATTCCACGAACAGGGTACTGCTACTGCCATCTTTGAAGAAACAGTGAAAACTTATTCAAGGTCCCAATATATTGAAAATGTTCAAACCAAAAAAAAATTGTATCTTTTATACTTTTCATACTAAATTTCATTGAAATTAAAGTATTAAAGGGTCTTTAGTAATTTTGAGAAACCCTAAAAAAGAAACAATCCTTTTATAGTTTTTATTGTAGACAACTTTCGTTTACGATTTTGCTTGTATGGACATAGAATTAATTGCTATATCTTTTATAGTGATCGATGACAAGCCCATCATGATAGCGATCCCATTCACATGCTCAATTTCGTCTCTAACTGTATCCTGATTACGGTTCTGCATCTAATATTGATCCTAGTCCATCTTTGATTCAATTCCTATACATTATCCCATTTTAAGGCTTTTAAATTTTCAGGTGGGAACCCCTAAATTTTCACAGATAAAAGTTACCCTATATATATAGCTCTGTAAAGCTCTCTACTTCAGTGAAAGTTGCATTGTGATTGGTTCAGCAATTTCAATGACATCCCATTAAGGATACCCCAGATAAAGATAAAAACACATAAAGGGTTATATCCTTTTATGTCAACTTTGACGACAATCCGTAATGCAAAAAATAAATCAGCTAAATAGGTTAAATTCTGAAGTTTGCAAAACTAATGCAAGCAAAACAATTGATTTTGGTATATGTAGGTATTTTACCTAAAGTGAATTTTTCACTAATTTATATAAAATTACGAAGATTCAACATATATATATATATATATATATATATATATATATATATATATATATATATATATATATATATATATATACATATTTCATTATGAAGATAAACCTAATTAGAAAAATAACACTGAAATTTTTC
>BGZK01004018.1:0-16914 GCA_005406025.1 Eumeta japonica | reverse complement strand
ATCATTAGAGTAAATTTACTGGCAAAAATTGTGCTAAAAAAATCTTAATGTAAAAGAGCTTTCAAAAGGAGCTAAAGCAGCTGAGATTAGCTTCAGAACATGAAATAAAATTTCAATGTTATTAAACTAATAATTTAGCTAAAATAACATCTTACGTTTTGAGAACGGAGCCTGTGACGGACGGACGGTGTAGCCTCAGCAATAAGTGTTCAGTATGATTTTTTAAGTACGGAACCTTAAAACTACGACAGTAAATAAATAATATGGATTTCAAAATGTAAAAAAAACTTTAATCCCACAGAATTTTGGAAGAGGAGAGAAAAGATTAAAATTTATTTATAAAATATTTAATAATTCAAAATGATATATTCGCTATTAAGCAATTTTTATTTGAAATTTATTTTAATAAAGACCCTTTAGCTTTTACCTTAGTTTTAGCACGTTTATAAGCCGATTTGTTGATAAAGTTAATAGTAAAACCTTGTTTGAAGTGCTGAAAATTAAATCATTTTCATATTCTATTTCAATTGAAATAATGAGAATTAAAAACACTTAAACACATTTTCAAAGTTATTTTGTTTTTAATTCTCATTATTTCAATTGAAATAATAGAATATGAAGTAAATGTGTGAACATTATTTTCAACAAGGTTTTCGAGTCTACCGACGAGCTGAGTAGCATCAGCGAAATGTCGGCGGCATATAGACGTGCTGAAAGACTAAGGTAAAACAACTAAAGGGTCTTTGACCCAAAGTAATAAATATAAAATATTTAAATAACCAGCAATCGTGCACGGCATTTGGCGAACACCTAATTAATTACCCAAAGGAAAAAATATATATTGTTTAAATACTTTTCATCGGCCGTTCCAACTAATTTGTAATTATTTCATTACCATATTTTATATGGTTGGTCCTAACGCTGTTGCAACTGTCAAAGTTTTATAACTGAAAAAAATTTTATTCAAAATTATAATTTAATGAAATTAATATATTAAGGTTTATTAATTAAACCAATGACATTAATTATTCTAAAAATAAAGTTTTCCTTTATTAGGTGTACTAGTCCCTTATTAAGGGACTAGTACATTGCATTTATTTGCAAGATTTCATCGATGAAAGATGGAATTTACTGGAATTTATTATTAGTTTCTTTACGTTTTAAAATAATAATAGAATACATGTCTTTTAATTCGCATTTTGCTTTTAAAGAAAATTCAATGTGAAACCAAATTGACGAATAGAGTAGCATCTACAAAATATCGACAGCTGGAAATGTAGACAAAAATGAACTTTTTATTTGAATGATATATCACTTCCACTTTTCATCATCGACTTAAAAAGATATGCACTTGTTCAACTGCTTCGGCAATAATCTAGTGATTTTGAAAGGATTTATGAATTTCCTTAGGCGTTATATATAACATATGTATATCTATAAAAGATATTTATTTTTTCCAAATATCAGTAAATGCATTAATTTCGATGTCGATGACAACAATTGGAATGAGGGGATTAAGTTTTTCCATAAAATAAATGTTACGCAATGAATACAATTCATATATTTAATAAACCAACTTCATAGAAATTAAGAACTGTTTAATTTAATTAATGAAGGGTTATTATAAAGCTTATTTTATGTTACTTAGTTCGAAATTAATGAACTCAAAAATGTATGAATACAAATCGGTATGTACTAAACGAATGAATTTAAAAGTTCATACAAGAACGTCATTACTTGAAACAAACACCACTTATTAATTCCAACACCTAATAAAATAAAGGAACACAGATGTATGCAACATTTCATTACATACTTTCACACTATGCATCTGGTTGCATTCAAAAACATTAAATGCATCTCAAAGATAAATTAAATGGAAAATAGAAAAAATACATCTTTTTTTATTGAAGGTTGTTTCCTCGATATGTCCGCTGATGTTTACCTTTTTCAATTCAATTACATACACGAGTGCTCAGCTCAAAGCTGTCTGTTATTTTGTGTCTGTTAAAAATAAAAGATTCATGTAATTCTATTAAAAATTGTTTTACAACTGATTCAAGCAAACTTTTCTTTCACATCAATATTTTTGTTTAAACGTGAAAATTTTGTTGTGGAAACTATTCATTTAATATTAACGAACTTTACCTTTAGATGCAGAAGAGTTTACCAAAGTATGCAGGTATGTATGTAAATGGCATTAAAAAGAAAACAATGAAAAAATGGTTTCAATGGATCAGCGCTAAAAGTAAGTTCATTGACATATTTTATTGTATGTTTTGAGAAACTAATTTACTCCTTGCATATTTTCTTCACTTGATTTCAAATTAAATAATTTTTGTACATTCTCGAGCATTTTGGCCTTTGAGAATATACATATTTTACGTCTGGCGAAGCTAAATAGTAATATATTACACATTGCGGTCATACAGATTTAATTTAAGTAAGTGGTTGTTAATTCGCATATTTTGCTCGTAGGGACAAAATGAAATTGTTTGCACAGTTTAAGTCAGTTTTTGAAAACATTTCGTATCGCATTTTAATGGAAGAAAATTTTTAAGCAACATATTTATCAATCGAATGTATTTAACTCTCTTTAGTGATATAGACCATGTGTTGGATGCATTTTCTTACAGATTTATCCTAAAAATTTATAGAAACAAACCAGCAATTTGAAAATTTCACGCAAATTTGTTGTATTAAGTGTTGAAATGCGACAGGAATGGACGCGTGAAGCCAGTTAGTATGGATGTAGGCGCTAATGTCAAATTAGAAAGCATATAAAGCATTATTAAAAATAACAAAATAAGCATTGAACATGACTTTTCTTATAAAAGTAAATATTTTTAAAACTAATTAGGACATAACACATTGATTTATCGAATTATCTTATCATACTGAAAGTCGAAAAACATTTAGTTCAATAAGCGTTTGTAAATATTTTGGGATTCGTGTTGACAATTTGAACTGCATTGTGCTACCTTTTAATGTTTATATATCTAAATATTATTTGAAAAGATCTTTATGCCATGAATCATTCATACTCAACCTGTGGTCCGCCAAGCTTTTTATGCGGTCGTAGACACATTTATTATAAAGCGGCATGACTTACAAAATCTAGTATTTTATATATCTTGAGATTATTTTCAATGTCAAAAATCACACTAAATTTGAAATAAATTTTTACTTTCTTTTTACTTTTACTATTTTTTAACGCACTGTGTGCTAGCAAAGGTAAGTCATATGTACCATTATTATTCGGTTTTAGTTCATAATTGTTAGAATCTCAAATTGTTATCCAAAAACAGAGAATTAGCCTTTTGTATTTTTTTGTCATACCAGTATGGTGTTGTGTATATGGCCCGAGAACAAGAAGGTTTAGCATCACTGGCTTGAAACAATCTCAAATAATCCAGATCTAAATACATTAACCAAGCCTAATCGCAAAAAAGAACGTAATCAAAAAAAAAACCAATCACACAATTTTTGTTAAATTTAACTCTTGAAAACTCTGGAAAGGAATGAAGAAATAAGCAAAATAAAACGGTACCTGCAAAACTGTACATTGTCGCTTATTTAAATTTTGTGGTTTTGCTGTTTTTATGTATAAAAATTCATATGTGTGTACATGTACCTTTTATTAATTTTATAAAAAAAATAAAAAATTTTAAACAACTAAAAATAAGTGTTGTGCTTCTTTACTCTAAATCGAGCTCTCTACGTTTTTAAGCCTTTTGGTCACCAATGTGTTTTAGGCTTTTAAAAGTTTGCATCACTGCAAAATATATCAAATTGGCTTTTCACTCTCAATTTTCGACCATTTTCACAATGAACGTTTAAGTCAGGTCAAAGGATTATTACAGTTACTTTCTGTCTAACTTCTACCGGTTTATTTTTCTTTAATGCAACTCGACCTGTCAAAAGTCTCCATACAATAATGAGAATTCGAAAAAATTTAAACATATTTTCGAACACAGAAAACAAGTTTTCGTATTGCTACATTTAGTTTTCTAAAAACTTACATACAACGAGCTGCTACGATTTTGATATTTGAAAATATCAGAAATTCAAAATTTACTATTAAAATTATTATATCAGGTCAAAGGTCTTTACTTATAAGATGGCTGAGGAGCAAGGCGTTTTACTTGATATAATAAATTTAAATAAGCTTGTCTTTAGTAGCAAATAGTTAAGTCATTTTGAATGTGTTGCAAAGCAATATTCGTAGATGTATTCTGAACTAAATTAGAAAAAATCCTTATATATGTCAATCTAACTTATATGAAAATGTACGATATACCACAATAATCTATTTTTTATTGTTCAAACATTTTCATTGACTAAGACTTCAATTCACACCTATTAATTAACCGATAGTTAATTTAAACTTCTGAGAAATAATATTGCTTTCAATTTCTGGACTGGCGTTAAAAATTATACACTCTATATAAATTATATATCATTGCATTGCATTATAACTGTATTTTAGGTAAAATATTTCATACAAAATTTTACTAAAATTAATTTCAAATACATTTTATTTTATGAATATACCCCAAAGAATTTACTGATTTGCTAGTACAGATATAAATTCAACTAAAACGATCGATTACACTATGCAACAAATGAAAAACAATTTTCTGACATATTTTTAATGTGTTATGCTTACTTAAATACAAAACTCATAAAATTTTCAAATTCTATGGATGGGATTCTTTTATATACGAGATTTTGCAAAGTTCGGTCCAAAAATTATACACTCTATATAAATTATATATCATTGCATTGTAAATTATAAAGTTAGAGCCTAATGGCTGTATTCATAAAATTTAAAATTAATTTAAGCTGTATTTTAGGTCAAATATTTCATACAAAATTTTATTAAAATAATATGTCAAAAACGTTGAATTATGTTAGCTTTAAGCTGTTCCAATATCATTTTTTTTTTTTTGTTTTTGTATAATTATTAGTTTTGAATTTATAAAGAAAAAAGAGTAAAAAATTGTTTTTCTGTAAAATTGAAAAATTTTTGATTTTAAGAAATTTCTAGATAAATAATTTTTAATAATAAAACTAACATTTACCCACAGTTTTAACCAATGGTGGCGTATTTTATTCGTATTACATGCAGCTTTATGAATAAAAATAAAACCGTAAATACTTTGTAATTTAATATTTTTTTAGAAATTTTCTAAAATGAAAAATTTTAAATTTTTGTTTAAGAAAACCACTTTTTACTTTTTCTAAATAGCTTCAAGCTTACATAATTTAAAGTTTTGACGTATATTATGTAATACGGACATGACGTTTCTAAATTATGATCAACGGTTTGAATCGACCTTGAAAAATCTCGTACTTTAGAAAACAATTCTTACAAAAACGTATCCATAGAATTAAAAAATTTTATGATTTTTGTATTTAAATAAGCATAACAAACACATCAAAAAATATAGTAAGCATACAATGTTTTGTTTTTTTTTTTGCTTGTTGCATAGTGTTATCTTCTACACATAGACAAATTATAAGATAGAAACGTCACAAGCAAGGCTTTTTGAATATGATTTTGGTTTATATATTTTCATGTTAGTTCTTAAAAATACTCTTAAAACGAAATTTTTAATACTAAATTAAAACAAGCTTCTGTTAATTGAATATGTCAGTTCAGTTAATATGTATTCATGCTGAAATAGATTCTATGTATCCAGCATTGTGCAATATAAATTTTGATTTCGATTTTAAGGTGACATTAAATAATTTTTGTTTTAAATCAATTAAATTTATTATTATTTTAAAACTAGACGTTTATATTTGATAAATTTTGGTATGATTTAACAAATATTTTTCAGAACTTAAACAGCAAAATTTCATAATTTTGTTTAATGTCGTTTCATCAACCCATAAAGAGTAAGATTATTTTTCGCTATTATTAAAAAAAATTAGAAAAATTAAGGAAAAAGTTAAAATTAGTTTAGCCTTACATTGTGCAAATGGCCGTAGGCATTATATCATCTCTCTAGTAACAATAAAGAAGCAGTTTATGCAGCATTATAATGTGAAGGAAATATACATATATTCCTTACGCTATCATTTTAAATATAAACTAAAATTTTTATTAATATACCTAATACATGTGTGAAGTGACGACTAGTCATAACATAGTGAACAGTAAAACATTTTGTTTACATTTAATAGATATACAAATATACAATTATGTGTATGTATGTTGTGTTTAGCTGGAAAATTAAGCGTTGAGATTTTTTTTTATATATAATTTATTCGCACGAGTTCGAAATAATAAAAAAGAGCACAGTTTTTAATTATAATTAATTACATAGAAAAAAATATTCGACCGTCAAATTAAAAAAAACATGGATTGAACTAGTTTCTTTTTGATTTTTTTCGTCCAAACATACACACATATGTACATGTTACTTAATTTTAAACATTTTTAGGGCATTGCCCTATGACTTTATGAAAAATCACCCAAAATAAATCATTGAATTAAAATTGAAAATCACCCAAATTTTTATTAAGAATAAAACACGCAAAAATTTCTGAAAATTGAAGTGAAATACTTACTTACGCCGGGTTCTAAAGCCAGTAATTAAAAAAAAAATAAAGAAATACCTACACAGAAAAAAGTATGACCATTTTTCTCTCGATAAATATTTGTTTGTAGGACATTTTTTATCCAATTAATTATTCGTTTTGATTTTATTATTGTTTTTGTTTGATTTTTGCAATATTTATGGTACATATGTGTGTATGCACATACGTATACACAAGAATCTACATGCATACATACAAACATATTTACGTCATAAACAAATGTTTTGTCATATTCTATTACTGCTTTTTATAAATAGTATAATAATTTAATAAGAAAAAACTTGTTTTTTATAATTTTTTTACGAATTGTGGTGTTTAAATTTGACAATTTTGTGATAGGTCCCATCGCAATCGAAAAGTATTTGGGACTACGAATTTAGTAATAGAACACGAAATTTATTTTTTCTGTGTACAGTAGGTAATACAAATGAACTAGTTTGTTTAGGCAAAATTGATTTTATCCAAAATTTTGAACTGCCATGACTCAAATTTGTGAGTCAAAGAGTTTTTAAGACCAGTCACATCTGCGTAAAGATGTTTCGATAATTTTGTGTAATTTTCGTTGAGCTTAAAAGCAACTGTCCTATTGCAATAGAAATTATGGTGATTATTCCCTTTATATTTAAACTAGCAGCCTGCTAGAAGTTAGAAGTTAACTTGAGACAGGTGGACAAAAATAGGAGTGGTAACTGTTTCTATTCGTAGAAGCGTAGATGGGTTATGAAAAGCATTTGAAAGAAGAATTAGAAAAAATCGCTTTCACCGTTCTCCGTTTTAAAAATAAGAGCGGTAAGCATAGCAAAGAAACGTGGTCAAATTTTCTATTAGTAGCAGCCATTTCACCGATCTATTACTGATGTTCAAAATAAATATCGCCGATACCGATACGCTTACTGAAATTGAGCTCAAGTAAAAATTAATCAAATTTAAGTAGAGTAATTCGTCTTTATACAAAATAATAGTTGTTATTAATGAGCCATATCATCAAAATTTTCAATACATTTCAGTTTCTAAAATTCAAATTTTCAAAATACAATATCTGCAGCATTTATGATTTTAAAAAAAAGATGACATTCAGTTTCGTGTGGCTCAAGATTTAAAATACAGAACTCACTTTGAAACTTGTATTTCTGGGCCATTTCTTTAAATTTGGGTAGATTTTTTTGATTTTTTATTCTATATCATATTTAATTGAAAGGATCACTTCATTGAACGAAGAGGGCCTGTCTTTAATTGACCAAATTCGGTCAATAAAATACGGTACGTTCTTAATATCAGATGTGTTTTCGTTCGCATGCCCTTTTATTTTAGTTGATTTTTTGTGTATCATATACGTAAGTAAGGGGTGATTTAAAAGTATACGTGTGTAAGTACATATAAATTTCATTTGACAGCCACCAAATGCAAATATATAAATAAAATTAATAATTCTTCTCTGCCTGTGTGTGTATGTGCAAAGTATTTTATGTTCGTACAATATCATTTCGTTCAAAGGACCGAATGAACCGTATTTTATGTTTGTACAGTATCTCTGACAGTATTTTCGTTCAAAAGACCGGATGAATGAAAAGAACGAACGGATCAGTCTTTGCTAATTGACCGCAAAGACCGGTCACTGAAACGACCGACCGCGGACAGCACTAATATCATATTAAAAGATATTTCTCATAGTTTTCTTGCAAAAGAAGAGTTCAAAATTTAATATTTTGTTCAAACGACGTTAAAGAAAAAATATAAAAAGCCGTATCGACAGTAAAATAACGCCGGTATCGTTATATCGGAAAATTAGAAGTATCGCCGATATATCGGTATCGGCTGCATCCCTAGTTATAGAACACCTTTTGAAAAACAATTTGCAAATTGGCTCAGCCAATTGTGCAAGAACCTTTAAAACGATTCAGTATTTTAACAGCCTAGCACGAATTTAGTTTATTTTTAAGAATGAAGTTTTCAAAACTATAAACTATTTGTTTTAGCCAGATATAAAAATTGACTTTCAGAAGAAGCCAAGAATATATGTACATAATTATTATTACATTATGAAAACTTTTAGGGAAGGAAGTAATTTGGCACGCGCAGCTTGTTAAAAATTTGCATATGTCAAGCGCTGAATTTCTTTTTATGATTTCGGTACTGAATTTTTCAGACGAGCAAGTGCTGTGCATAAACGTAGATATGTTTTCTTTTTGGGTGGGCTAATGTTTAAAAAATATATTAGAAATCGGATTACAGGGGCAAAATAAAATTTCCCGGGGTGGGCAAAGCCCTCCCTTTCTACGCCTAAAATGTTGTGGCAACTACATAATAATAAACAACTTGTGCTCGATGTTAAGCCAAGTGCTCTCAAAATTTAATATATCAATTAATTTTATTAAAAATCCTTTAGTGGCATTGATTGATTTGATTTAGTTTACAAAAGACTAAACTCTTTTTACATTTTATTTTTGTTAATTTAGAAAAGAAAGGTACTCAAATTGAATTAAGTACCAAAAGTATTGATTCAACACACGTTTAAAATTTCGATTTCTTCAACTACTAATAGTTCTCTAATAATTGTTTTAGTCTATAAATAAAACTTAGAAATCTTGCATGCTCTTTACTAATGCTAAAAATAACGAAAGTGTTAGAATAAACATAACGAAACCGTCTCATCAGCAAAACTCATGTGCAACAACGCAGGTAATATTAAATTTTTAAAAGAATTTTCACTTCCTTTTATAAATGGAGAAACCGGCATAAACACAATCTTTCAAATGGTTAACAAACAATTAAAATATATATGTACATATACATATGTATATTTTTTAACGTTAATATCTATTTTCGTTTGCCGTCAAACTTTTTGTTTTAATGTTTGTTTTTTTATGAATAGCAAAATACACCATTCAATATTTTTTATATTGGCTGGATGTACTATCACTGACTATTATAGTATGCATGTTAGAAAGCACATGCTCATTTATCCACATGTACATATGTATATACATACATATGAATATCATATAGATACCTGCCACCAACTAAAATAAAAAAATAATTTTAAAATAATTTGTTTTGATGACGTTAAAAAGGCACTAGTATACACTATACTTATTTACTTTAGTGGAGTATGTAGTCATGTACATACAAACATACGTTACAAATAAATGTGTATGCAATAAAATCTTAAATAAATAAACAAAACAAAAACAAAAATACACAGAAAAAATTTATTAATGTACAGCAAACATGTGAATAGTCAAATTCCTGATTCAGCATCTTTTAACGATATTTAAGATCTATGAGTTAAAATTTTTTTTTCAAAGAAAACTTTTTCTTCTAATTCGCATGTGAATTAGCTTGCGTAACGAGAGCATGATTGAAATTTTTACAGATAGCTTCAGTGTTTTATAGGGTAAAAGAGGCAAGGAGAAAGCCCGTAAAGAATATTTTATCCCCCATGCCAGGGTTGTACCTGTAGTTAACTCAATCGTACAAAAACTGAAGAGAGTGAGACATTAAACACATTCGACCTGTTAAAAATAAAATATAAGTGTTCTTATGATAACTGTTATTCTGAAAAGGGTGCAGTTAGATTGTAGTGGGTCATCGTAGCAGCTGCTGTCAACTTAGATCTAATTCAGTTTAATGATCTCAATCAGCGTGACCGTTTCCGCCACTAAAGATCAATTAGTCACTTTTCTGTGCCAATTGCCACTTTTTCAAAATGCCTTAATTCTGCTACTTTTTATAATACTTTGCCTCTTTTGCCCTTTATTTTAAATATCATATATATAATATAAATAATACTTGGACACCACAAATTTTGAAAATATACATTATGAAAGCCCTTTGCATCTTAAGGATGTGGAAAATATTCATTTTGGCCATGAAGCTGAAAGTGACATATGTTATGATCATAATTTGCTAAGATATTTTGGTCCAGCATTTTTAAAGACCAACGAAGACGTTTGATAGTTCCCTCATAAAATAAACCCGAAAGAATTTGTAAATGAATTAAAATTTTTAGAAAGTAACAAAAATCATGATTATCATCTTCACAAGTTCCGTTCAAAAAACTTTTCTACGAAACAGGTAAATTAAAGAACAAATTCGCTGTAAATTTGTATTTGAATTTATACAAATTTGCATTATATGTGTATATTTACGTTGCCACATATGTGGTAGTGCTTGTGCTGAAAGTGTTTTTCCAAATGAAATGAAAAAAAAAAATAAATAAATAAACTATGTTACCAATTAAGAAGATATGCTTTCATCCTCTAATTTGTTAGATGTTGATATTGCCGATTAGAGTGCGGCGGAAGAACTCGTTCTGAAACATAATACCACAATACTATTGATAATTAATAGTAAAAAAGCCTTAATTTTACTACATATACACAAACTTATGTATCTAGTTATGAAGTAATAGTTCATTGAAAACAATAATTTTGTGTTTCTGCATCTGAATTAAAGTAAAGAAGCTGTCTCAGCACTCTACCTATTTATGGGTTTTGAAAGCGTATGTTATGTTTTTGAAATATTAAAATATTACTTACAAAAATGTTGTATGTGTTTCATAAAATCAATAAATTTAACTTAAAACCGTATTTTAACTAGTTCATAAGCCGTTGCCCCTTTTTTTACAAAATTCCCTTTTACCACTTTTGTGTTTTGAATCCCCTTTTTTGCCGCTTTTCGAAATTAGTCAACGGTCACGCTGATCTCAATTTAATAAATAAGTTAAATAAATGAATGTTTTAAAGCAATATTTGTGTAAATAAAGTTTAAATTTAAATAACGATCTACGATTATGAAAGAAAGATTAAGAAAGAACTTTGAAGAGTTTTAAATGAAAGATTTTTTTGAAAAGAAGATACATTTTAAATCATGATTGCGACAATATTTTATGTATTCTATAATGATATTTAGTATTTCTATGTAAAATGTAAATATGATTTTAATAACTAACGCGTATTTTTATAGAGGTATAGAACTTTAACTTTCAAGATGGCGACCAATTTAACAGCTGTCAAGTGATTTATTCTCAGTTTGGTTTGGCAATTCATCATGAATAGACTCACGCCTACACAACGCTTGCAAATATTGCAATTTTATTTTTTATTGAAAGACACGTTTGGTCACCACCTCTAAGATCTTTTGATTTAACACCGCTAGACTACTTTCTGTGGGGTTATGTAAAGTCATTGGTCTATGCGGATAAGCCACAAACGCTTGACCATTTGGAAGACAACATTCGCCTGTAATTGCCGATATATTGATTGCCAAATATTGGAAAAATCAAGTGGGCCTTCACGCAAGCCGTGGCGGTCATGCCGAAATGATATTTAAAATGTAATGCCACAAGGTTATCTTCCGGATAAATAAAATTTATATCATTCGAGTAATCCATCGTGGCTTTATTGCAACTTAAATTTCCATACCTCTACAAAAAGCACCACATTTTTTATTATATTTTATTTGTTTTGTTGTTGAAGAACATACAATTTATAATTTAAAATAAATTAGTTAATATAATGAAACTTAAGGGATTTTAGCAAATAGCTCTATTCACAATCTTGTGCATTTTTAATTGCAAAACTGTGCTTTCGACTGTGAATGTCCGCTCTCGTTTTAGTTTGCTGTTCCTGTTGCAGCAGCCAAAAATCTGAATATCCCTTGTTATCAGCTGTTGATTTGCAATCAAGTATTGCATGTATAAACTACTAGGTTTTGGCATTGCAAGAGTAGCAATTATATTGCTATGTATTTATTTAGTGTAGAGTAAATAAATGCTAAGTCGTTTTGCAAATAAAATAATGCAATGCCATTTGCACAAGATTCTGAATAGGTCTTACACACAAAAAAAACAAAATAAATTAGTACAATAATTTGCAATTACTATACGTATAAAGTTATGTAATACATTATTAGGTCAGCAGAGCTCTTAGTTGTTTTTGCCTTAGTCTTTCAGCATGTCTATATGCCGCCGACATTTCGCTGATGCTACTCAGCTCGACAGTAGACTGGAAAACCCTTATTGAAAAAATGTTCAAGCATTTACTTCATATTCTATTATTTTAATTGAAATAATGAGAATTAAAAACATTTAAACACATTTTCAAGGCAAAAACAACTTTTCTGTATTGCTACATACATATTTACCTTTCTTAGCAAATAAAATTGCTTAATAGTGAATAAATCATTTTTTAATTATGTAATCAATGAAGATGATATGCATATTGGTTATAATTGAGTATGAGAGCTTGTTTAAAGGCATGCATGTGCATGTTTTTATTTATATTTTTGTAATTAAAATTATATATTATTATTATCAAATGCAATCATAATATCGTCACAAACTGGTTAAGTGTAAAAAGTGGCCTTACTGACTATCTTATATTATACATTTTCTTTATTTATGCCTTTTGGCATTACATATAATATAATTTTATGTTGGATGTGAAGATAAATACGTATTTGAAAATCACAGACACAAACCACGTCTTCTAGCAAAGTCACATTATGCAGTTAACAGAGCACTGTTAACGACTTAACATTGGTCGTAAATTAGATTCTAGTTTTAAAAAGAGCCATATATATGACGGGAACCCAAGACCTACTTAAAATCCTACTGTAAACAAAAGACAAATAGTTACTACATCCTACCTAATCATCGGAATGTCATAAATAATCCTGGAAACCAGAAAAATAAGCTTCAAAAAATAAAATTTTTCGAAATTTGGGAGGAGAAGAGTGGGTTTTCTGGAAAAATGGAGCGTTCAGCCAACTACACACCATATACATAGGAAAGTCTAAAGGGTCCTTTATGACACCCAGTAGGTGGGATATCTGAAATAATTTTGGGAATTGAGAAAAAGAGCTTTAAAATTGAATTTTTAACATTTTGAAATTTCTGGAGAAGAAGAGTGGGTTTTCTGGAAAAATGGAGCGTTCAGCCAACTACACCAATATATACATATGGAAGTATATCATTCTTTAACTATTCAAAACCAAAATTTGTTTGTATTTGTTTTACAGAAAAAGGCAGACTTATTAAATTGTTTTCCATGAACAATAACAATATATGGTAATGTAGATTTAACATTTCAAATTTACTGTATATAGCATGAAATTTTCAGACCTGGCAGGACTAATTCTTCATGCGTGTTTCAAGCATGAAGAAATGGTGTACCTGGGGATACCTGGTGCATAGTAAAAAATATTTTTTTTAATACGTGTTTTTCTTGAACATAAAAATATGTTTAAGAACATAATGACGCAAACATTAATAATAGTTTGCGATTATCTCAATTATGTTTTTCTTTTCGTGTAGAAGACGACTTTGAAAATAATATGGTTATATATAACAATAATATAGTGATTTTAATAATCATATACAAAAATGTAGAATGTGTACTATTTTATAGTAATGTTTAAATTTTATTATGAAATTGATTATTTTTTATTCTTAAATAAAAATCAATATTGTTGGCATGTTTGTCTTCGAATAAATCTTCTAAACCATAATTTTGTTTGTGTGCAAGCCAATCTCAGATCTCGATGTTAAATCCCGGCTATAAGAGTTACAATAATAAAAATAAAATAAAAGAAAACTGTTTTATGATTATTATAAAATGATAACTAGTTCGAAAAAATAATGAATTAAAACTGTTTTACTTAACCAAAAACTATAAAGCAAACAGCACCTCTTGTTAAAAAAAGAGTGTGCTGCAGGAGAAAAATTAATTATAGTGATTACACTCTGTTTTGCACATGCTGCTTTCAATGTTGCTGCCTTGTAACTTTTACAATAATAACATTTAAATTTTTAATTTTGCGAGTAATTAGACTAATATATTCAAAGAGATCAAATCGGAAACTTATTAGCTGGAGGTACAACTTCCTGTTTCATACAACCACTGTGATAACTATAAGTATACAATTTCGTCGAACTCACACTCATAGTAAACCTGTATTGATTTCATCATTTTACAGAATAATCATATAAAGCTTTAACTTATTTCCTGTTTACATTTAACTAATTTAGCCTGGTGTAATTTTGCTAACTGCAGCACAATTTGTACAAAAAAAAAATAGTAGACCTATTTTACATGGCAAAAGAATTTCGAATATTATATTCACCATAAACAAATGAATTAATGTGGTATTAATAATGTGATTAACACACACAAAAAATGCTGCCAACATTTCAACGTTTTCGCTGGGCCTAAGCGAATTTCAATCAATAATTTTTCATTTGAACTTGGTAATTTAATTTCCCTTCAAAACGTAATTTTTGTTTTCGAGCATGTTTTGTCTGAGTGCATTTTTTAAACGTCACGATTTTTTCTAAATTTTACTAACACAGTTTTAATATTTCGCTGAAGTAATTGACGCTAAAACAGCTTGAGACAAATAAACACAAAATTAAATAAAACAAGACTCACCTGAGTCTAAAACAATTTTAAAGAAATAAAATTTTAAAATCATTGTTTCAAAGGATTGAATTTATTTGCATTGAGTGTTTGTGCAATTGCTAAATAATTTGAAAGAATTGGCAAATTCATTAAAACGTTACGAGCATATTTATTACATGTTGTAATAATAAAGTAAAGCTATAAAATTAAAGGTATAGCTGAAAAAATTTTTTTACAATTGTTTAATTTATTTGTTTGTTATATATTTAATTCTCTAGCATTTTCAGTAATTTTTATGAATTTCGAGATAACATAATTCCTTTTTCCAATTAAAGGCGGTACGAAGGTCTTTATATTGTCATGTTATCTCTTTTTGTCGTATATTGTTTGCGTTAGAAGTGTTTTGCTTGCGCATAAAGTTTTATTTGCGAATAAAGAAAGCAAAGACGAATCTTAGTGTATGAGCAGAGCAATCATGCCTTTCATATCTGTATATTTTGTGCTGATGTGTGAAAATTTATGGAATATACCAATATGAAATTCTTTTACGTTTTCTACACAGTCCTTACAAGTGTATAATTTTCAGAAGGCCTAAAAATATTTATACCTACATATTGCATTTAGAAAACTATTTTTTATATTTGGAAATCGAATAACTCATTGAAATTAGCCTACAGTATGTGAAAGTTAACTGCCTTCCCTAATTTATCCATTTCACCCAAGTGGCAACTTTTACTACCTGTTAAAAGAGCAAAATGTTAATTGTATCACCATTTCAAAAAGAAAAGTTTTTTAAACAAATTCGAAGGTCAGACCAACATAAATAAACCAAACACACGCATTATACACTGATCGTAAGTAAATACAACAAAGCAAATATCGTACAAAATCTTTATTTCGAGAAAACTTTTGCTAGATCATCATTATTATTCATCTATATTTGTACACTGCATACAAATAAACAATTCTAAATGTCGAATTGGGTATTTTTCATGCATTTCATTGACTTTTCGTGTTCTTTTAAAATTAAATTCGTTGGTGTCAATTTTTTTATTGATTTTTTCTTTTACTTATTTAAATTTGACTTTGTACCCGACATTTCAATACAGTCAATGTACGGGAAAATGTATTGATTGATGATCGTTTGTTTTTAAGACATACATATATCTAGTTGTGCTTTTTCATGTCACATGAATTTGTGCCTGAGAAAATTAAGAATTCTAAAAATAAAATAAATTTTTGCAAAACTTTTAAAAATGTAAAATTAAAATGAAAATTGTGTTGTATTTCGAAATAGTTTAAAACTCTGTCTCAATGAACTTAACTGTTTATACTTTCAGACTTTATTTCATACTGCTTTGAAGATAGAGAGGCGTATAAGAGCCTGATAACCAATCTTTTAGGATGGAAAGACTACGTGCATGTCTTAGGAAATCCTACGAGCTCTAAGCGAGAACTAAATCGTTATTTCGCGGTTGGTAATCCCGGGCTGATTCTTGAAGGAAAAGCTCTGACTATGCGGCTGCAACGTGGTGGAACTATTTTGTGGTACCTGACTGCACGTATACGCATAGAATAATGTGTACTTTTGGGATTGCAAATGAGTTTCAAATTATGTTGCCAACCAACTGACTGCTCCGATGCCACTAGCCAGATGCTGGCTACTTTAAGGACTAATGTTTGCATATTAACTACGGTCTGCCAGTCACCGCGCTACAAAATGGCCCGGGATATTATATAATGGAAATTGTACCTCAAATATAGTATGGTTATGTGGATTCGGTCCGCCTTCAGATTAAGCCATCAAGTCATGTGCTGAAGTAAATCAAATCTACAGATGAGCCTCTCAGACGTTAAGCCTTTAGTGAGGTTCAACACCTTGACGTTCTGTTTTCAGAACAGAAAG
>BGZK01004017.1:0-16920 GCA_005406025.1 Eumeta japonica | reverse complement strand
TGCAGTTGCTGATGTTGCTGACGTATTGAATACATTTCTATCCTTGCTCTTCGGGACTGCCAGTGATCTGTTGTAGTCTGCATCACGTAAGGTCGGAATTTCCATACATCTTCTGAGTGGTTATCATTTTTATACTCATGACAAGAGTCATTTTCAATTCCATTATGACACTGAATGTTGGTAGAATGTCCATCAGTGCTATTTTCCAATTTTGTTTGAATGGTGTTAGAATCGTTAACACAACGAGATATTTTATTAATAGGATTTGTCAAATTTCCAACTCAAGAGATATACTTATGCCACTAGCAATAGCCTGCGTAACGGAGACGAATTTGTTACTGTGCCGTTTGCAGATTGTAGGAGTTGATGTTGGCGCAATGGAACTGTCTGGCTTTGCAGCAGATGATATTGTGGTAAGTTGTCTTGAACTATGCCACTCACAATGCAACTAACACCAGCCGTGTTATTTGAGTTTCCACTACCTACAGTTTTTGTAGCATTAAAAATGTTTTTAATTGCTGTGGCTGCACTTACTGGAACTACACAAATATTTTTCCCCATTTGTATTTTATCATTGATTGTGTATATTCGAAAAAGTAAAGATGAAATAAAAGAAATAAACACAACAATGAAAATATGGCGCTTAAAACAAATTTTAGATTCATAGATACAAAACTTTATTTAAAAATCGGAAAAAAATATATGTACACTGTACACATTAGAACTGTATTTAATATTCACAGTATCGAACGTGTTCATACTTCGTTCGGATACCTACATTAAAAACATAAACCAACATTAAAAAATGTACTTTTGGTTTCAATGTACATAATTATCGTTCGTTATTTTTAATTGATGATGAATTTACAAATTTTGAATACATTTGTTGCATCAAAATTTGAATGTCTTCACTATGAATTAGTAGTTTCATTTTATTCTTAAGGCAAATTGAATGAAAATTTGAACGAATTGATTATGATTTAAGAATTCTGCAATGTATTCATTTCAATGATAATCGGTAGCTTAAAACGAAATTAATTGTAATTCATTCAATTACTGTTAAAAAACTTTATGCTGTTGCTTTAGTTAAAATGCGTTCGCATTTTTTATCCACTAAAATCCTGTGTCTGTTTTCAGGAAGAAGTATATATACTATATTTTTTCATGATCTACAAACTAGTAAAGACGAAATGAAAAAATGAATTTGAAAAATCTTGCACAATAAAGACGCAGTGCAAATAATAGGCAGCAGACTAATTTACCAGTTTCGTTAACACAAATGGAAGAAATTTATGATAAACTGGTAACACATCAGAAGGAATAAGGATTAAATTGTGGAATGGTATTTTCTTTAGAATGTAATGGAACTGGGTGTATTGGGTTATCCAAATACTAATTTTATGAATTCATATGAATAATAGTTTTTATTGATACTGTAGATCCTTTATTTTCATAAAATTATATTTCTGCCATTATTTCGCTCTCCTTCAGATAGCCTTTTAAATAAATAAAGCACCTACAGCTTTAATAAAAACTATTAATTTAATTAAAAAAAAAATCCCGAGGTTCATTACCATGCCGGCGTTATGGCTACCAAAAGCTCTGAAGTTTCGCATTTTGCCAATTTTAGGTAAAATAATGTAGCGTTTTTGATCAAATTTCTTTAGTCTTAAATTACATCCAAAATTACAATTTTTTATGTACATATTCATATAAAATACTAAACTCTAAAATGTATTTATGGTTTTATGTAACAAAAAAAAAAAAACTTCATTGGTTGACATAGGCACTTTGTACTTTTCAGTACAACATTAGTTCTTAGTAATTAAAAAAACATCAAACATATTCATACTATGAAAAGCTAAATTGTGTCTTCCTATTATCATAAAAAGTGCAAGTGTAACACAAACTGGTGCACCAACTAAATGCAGATCTTTTAGCAGTATTTTATAAGAATAAAAATAACATTTTTTTATACCTCTTTATTTAAAGGTTTACAATATCGTTTCTCTAATAAACCTTTAAAGTTCACACATTTACTTAAAAGAAACAATTCAATGCTGGTTGTTGTTACCTTGTTGCTGAGCAATATTCTATAACTGCTAAATGTACGCTTTATTTAACTTTAACATCTTGTAATGTGAAAAAATCAAACATTAAAGTTTGATAATCAATATTTTAAATGATAATTGAAGAGCTCAAAATGGTAATTTAAATTTAAAAGAATTTAATATAACAGTAAAAATTGATAAAAGGTAAAATCAATGCGTTAATTGTAATCCGTAATGTTACATGTAGAAAACAATCCTACCCAAAGGGATTTCCCACTAAAAAAGTGGCCATAGGGGAAAAAGGAAAGTTTTTTTGGAAAACATAATAAGTAGATAATTTTTGAACAATGCGGAAGAAATTTAGAAAAAATTAATTATTCCACTACATATCAAAGTATTCAATAATTTAGTGCCATAAAAAAATATGGTAGTTAAGTTAATTTGCCAATGATTTATATTTAGTAAAAATAAAGGTAAATTAATTTGGTATACTTTTGCGGTTTGTGACAACGTAAAATTGTTGATACAGAAACATTACAAGCTATTAGGTTTCTGTGAGAAATGTACTTAGTCATCAATTGTTGAATCCCATATGTATTCTACGGTCTTTTTTACAAGACGAATGAGAAACATTAACACGTTCCAGGTACCGAATCCCACCGTTTTCAGAAATCGACTTTTTCGTTCATGTAAAGAAATACATATGTATTTCGATGGCTATAATTTTGGTTCACTGTATTCATCACAGAAAGCATATGACAGACATATGACAGAAATAATACGCAAAGGAAAGGCAAATAAAAAAAATTGCTGAAAAAGTTTATAATTTATTGAGTAATTTTTAAAAGTGTTATTTTATAATGGATCCAAATGTGTTTTTCGCAATTGGAGGATGAATCTTATATTGCTATGATCCTTCCAATATTTTTTGCACTACTTAGTGAACAATCTTTTTCTTTGTATTTATTATCCCATAAAACAATCAAAGTTATATTTTGTAAACTAATTTGCAAAAATATCAGTATAATTACAATCGAAAACAACTTCAGTAGATACATACGTTTCGATAGCGATTCCTGTTATCAGCGTTAACCACATTTCGATGATAAAGTACTAAATTTCGAGCAGCCTGTACGGATTTTTTGTATGGATGTTTTTGAGCCACTAGGGAAAAGGTTTTTTTAAACCGTGTAGGTTTTCAAAACAGAAGTATGTAACATCACTGATAGAACCAAACAATTAGGTTCCTACCCTCATTGAGGCACACCTGCTTAATAATCAGAATCCATTTTTCATGAGAGCATAACAGTTTGCATAAATGAGCATTATGGCGTTTTATTTTAGTATAGTTTGAACAAACAGTTGTATGCCTTTTCGAATTTGTTTAAACATACATATGTATGTAAAATTTTTTTGCTAATAAGCATATATTTTTTCCGATTTTTACTTTATATAGTAGTGAGCCTAAACGATGAGTGAAAATAATAGACCAAACCTTGTTATTTAAAGCTACCGTTGATGCGGCAGTGGTTAAAAGCTGTGAAGCTGAAGAAGCATTAAAATGTTGAGCCAGAGTTGAGACCATGGACCTGTGTGTCGTGCGGAAGTGGTATTGTAGTTGTATGACAACCCTAAACCTCTAAGGCTTGAAGAGGTATCCATTGTCATGGATGTTGTCGGATTAAATGGAACACTGTTGCTAGATTTAACTATAGATAATGATGTCACTTGTTGATGCTGCGATAAGGAGGGATGAAGAAGATGTTATTGATATTGCTGATGGTTTGATGATTGTGATTGATTAGTTGAGTTAATAACTTCTTGAGCTTGAGGTTGCGATGATGACATTTTATTGTTATAAATTTTTTAACTGCATTATTGTTGATAAGGAACTATTAGATAATTTAGCTTTTATTTCTTCAATATTTGCAAATTTAAATTTACAATAATTATGTCACTATTATTATAGTCGCCTCCAGCACAATTATGCTTTTCAGATGACGATGGTATTATAATATCATTCATATCATCATAATCATCGGCTAAATGATCAAGGCCGCTATGATGGATGATTTCGGTATACCTAAGCCAAGTAACCACTCCCACGGATGGTTGGCATGGGGCATTTCTTTTAAGTTCGCTTTTGAGTATTTTCGTTTCAGTACTATTATAATCGATTCTTTTGCAAAATTTATTGATTGATTCTTTTTTGTTTACAAAAGTTGGCGAAAGGCAAATGGACGAAGAAGGTAATTTGATATGTTCTTTTTGAACTTCGTTCGATTTCGTATTTGTATCTTTCTCAATTTTTGGTTTTATTGACATTAGCACTTTTTTCAAATAACATATCATTAAATACCATATCATAACAATTTACATTAATTCTAAACCTTTTTATAATCACTTTACCTTTTGATGCAATTTTCTTTTACTTTTATCTTTATCTAATGTAAATAAAACGTGCTACATCCTGTTTTAACGCAAACTTATTCTATTATTAAAGTAAAATAAAGTTAAGCAAGCTGTAAAACAAAGCAATTTTTTAATGAAATTTTAATGTTGACTAATATTTTAAGGAGGAAGTAATATCATGTAGAGCCTAAATATAAGTATAATTCAAAATGTGTTCTTGTTCAATATGTGAAAAATTAAAATAAATTAATGTGCATTAGATAAAGGTTTCAAACAGAGCAGATTTAAAATACTGGAAATTTTTTAATTTGAATTTGTGTATGATAGATAAAACAAAATGTTCAATTATGCAAACAAATGACTGTTTGTCTACAGTATGATTTTGTCAATGTTATTGTTTTATCTAAATGAAAGGACGTGATAGTGTGATAAATAAAAATTTTGAAAATTGTGCAGCATTGAAAATCTCGTTATGTAACAGAAAGTATTTTACATGTATTTATGGAAATTTTCACAAAATATTGTACGAAAACAAAATCAATTACAAAATCACAAATTTTAATAATCAGCCGTATCCACAGAAACACCTTTTCTCAAAATTCAATAATTTGAGGCTAGGAAAATTTGTTTGGTTTTCTGAAGAAAAGAATGCATTGAATTGAATGAGACGGCTAAATGAATATGTATGTACCAATTAATTCCAAATTGTATTTAAAAGATATAATTTATATATGTATGTATTTTTAAATTGCATATGCCTTAGTAAATTTTCATAATTGATTACGGCATTTGAACTAACTATTATGGAAATTGTTCACAAAATGTCTGTTTAATTGTCAGTAAAAGGACAATATTTTCCACAAAGCTTGTTTAATTTTTAGAATACTGTGGAGAAATTTTACATATTGTTATTGAATTAGAGCAACTATATTATTGTACTTCAGTGATCAATAAATAAATTAGTCATTTAAAATTGTGTAGACAAATATAGAATACTGACATAAAATCGGCTCAAATTTGGGCACAGAATGTTTCAGTATGCTATCGAAGCTGTCATCTGGAAGGCAGGTGGTGGGTACATCTGCCAACGCTGATCCAAGTATAAATAGTGGTGAAATTTTGAGTTCGTAGTCAGTGTTCAAGCAAAGCATTAAACACATTCGACACAGAAGACTACATGAACACCGTAGCTGGCTACATTTGTAGCCAAAAAGTCAGCGAAATAAATATTTTGGAAGCGGCAGCTACCATCATCAAAATCACTTAAAACACACTTTTTGAAATTTAACGGAATCATATCTTTTATTCACATATTCATACAAATATTGCTCTAAGTCAATAATTTACATAACTTTTTTTATGAAATTAAAATCACTAATTTGTATTGTAGCCAAAAATAGAATTAGATCTAAGTTGACGGCAGCTTCAAGGTGTCAAGATGCGGTGTAAATACTCCTTTTAAAATTACAGCTCTTATAAGAACACATTGCAGCTGTGACGAATGTGTTTAATGTTTTAGCATGTTTAAACCAAAAGTGATTAGTTAAGAAAAGTATGTATCTTCGTCATTGGCAAAAAAACCAATCCACACAAAGTTTTTAAAGGCACGAACGTAACAATATTTCAAATTGTGTGTGTTTCTGAATAGTTTTGCATTCAACAAATTTTTCTTGCAATTTGATGTCATATATTTCTTAGAAATCATTGCCGCATTTATTTTTCACAACTTGGAACAAATTTTAGTTTAAAAGAGTGTAATAAAAATTGCATACCTACTTAAAACTTAAGTTTGATTTGAATCTTATCAGTGTTCTCTCAAATTAAAGTATTTTCAGACAAATTTTTTGAGAATCAGATTTTTATACCTTTCACATACTGTGTAAGGGTATATATAAGTTTGTGATTCCGTTTGTAATTTTTTCAATATTTATTTCCGACCCTATAAAGTATATATATTCTTGATCAGCGTTAATAGAAAAGTTATTTGAGCGATGTCCGTCTGTCCGTCTGTGAGTTGTTGAAATCAAGTTTCTGAAAACTATTTGACTTAGAAACTTCGTTCTTTCACTAATATGTTGCATATTGTCCACGAGGAATCGCTATTTAAATTCAGCAAAATCGGTTCACGAATAGCTGAGATATATCCGAAACCAGAGGTACCTCGGAAAACATTTGCATTTTGTATGGAAATTTTGAATATTTTTTTTGATTTAAAGTAAATATTCGGATTTGACTTAGTCATTAGTGACGAAAAAATTTTTTCGACATCGGTCCACATATAGCCGAGATATAGCGAAAACCGATTTCTGAAGGAATCAGGGGTTTCATGAACTAAAACGCCTTTCTGTGCTAAGAAACACATATCGTAGTGAACTACCGCTGCTTCTAAGTAAAAAAATTTTTGGACATCGGTCCATATATAGCCGATATATAGCGAAAACCGATATCTCAAGAAATTTAACTTTTTGGTAAACCTGAACACTTTCCTACACAAAAATGGTATGTAGTCGTAAAAATAGATATTTGAAGCAAAAATAATTTTTCGGTCATCGGTCCATATATAACCGGGATATAGCTAAAACCGATTTCTCAAGAAATTGAACTTTTAGGTGAACTGACACTTTTTACAAAAATGGGTATGTAGTCGTACAAATAGATATTTGAAGCAAAAAATTATTTTTTTCGGTCATCGGTCCATATATAACCAGGATATAGCTAAAACCGATTTCTAAAGAAACTGAACTTTTTAACAGAAATGATCCTATGGTAGTAAAGTATATATACTTTTTAAGCAAAAAAAAATTTTTTTTGTACATCGGTTTAACCCGATTTCAAAGAAATTGGACTTTTAGTAAACCTGAACACTTTTCGGTACTAAAAATACCTGAAATAGACAAGAATAGATGTCTGAAGGCAAAGAAAATATTTTTTTGGGCATCGGTCCATATATAGCCGATAATAACCGATTTCTCAAGAAATTAAACTTATTGGTTCAAAATGGACCATAGTAGATTATTATATATAGATTATTTTATAAGAAATAAAATTTTTAACATTGGTCCATTTATAGCCGAGATATAGCGAAAACCGATTTCTCAAGAAACTGGACTTTTTGGTACCGAAAATACGTTAGTTTTGTGAAGGGTATTTAAGATTCGGCCCAGCCGAATATAGCTTTCTTACTTGTTTTACTTTAATTTCCGTTTAAAATTTTGAATGCAAATCGCTTGCTCAGTTAAATTCAAAGTGATATTGTAAGGAATGAAAAAAAAAACAAAATAGCAATTCGTCATATGTAGTGACCACAATCTAAATATTAAAACCAACCACAAAACAGCACTTTCGTTGGTGTAGAGATTGAATTTATTTAGGCTAGTTGAGCCTGTTCTATACATACTAACATATGTACTCATATCATAGGTTTTTAATTGAAATTAAAAAAAAAGATATTACAACAAAAGGAAAAAAAATTATAAGCCAGTGAAAATCGGTTGAGTGGGGTTTACATCACGAACATAAGACAACTTATTTTTATACGTATGTACATACATATAAGTATGTGTATATGTATATATACATATATATATATATATATATATAAATTTTATATTTTATTGATTTAAATTAATTTAAATTTTAGTATTAGAATTTTAAAAATTTGCAGCAGCTTAAAAGAATGTTTCAGAAAGAAAGTTTTACAATTGCACTACATATGTATAGTAAATTGAAACGATTCATTTATATTTATATCAGCAATTACAATATGCTAAAATGAACTACTTATTATACTGACTTTGTTTACATTGCACTTTTTTATGTATAAAAAAATAAAAATTATAAATTTTGGACGTGCTATTGAAATTAAGAAGAAATAAAGCATTAAAAATTATTAGAAAATGCTACCAACTATTATGAAAAATATACATAAGTACATACATATGTGGAATTAAATTTAAGTGCTTGTGTATGACAATAACAAACAATATGAAAGTTTAAAAGAACACAAAATTAAAGATAATTTTTACCAAACATTGGGTATCTGTCAATTAAATGTGCATAAGTATTGATTTTAAACAGCCGGCGTAGAGTTCGCTCTTTTGTATCTCACCTTTGAAACTCACTGTTGA
Organism: Eumeta japonica; assembly: GCA_005406025.1. Lineage (NCBI taxonomy): Eukaryota > Metazoa > Arthropoda > Insecta > Lepidoptera > Psychidae > Eumeta > Eumeta japonica. Next base: position 8,330 of record BGZK01004017.1, on the reverse strand, counting down.
ATTCACACACAAACTTTTATGTAAATTTTCTATTACTTTTGTGTATATTTTTTTAAATATCTCGTTCATTGATTTTATTCTCAAGCTCTAATTATAATTTGTTTATTAACTTGTTTTCATTATAAACTAAGTATATGCTTTGCTTAGAAACGTAATATTGTCTCAAACGAAAAAAGTTACAACCGCCAGTAAAGATACATATGCATGTATGTACAATAGAAAAATCAATATCAGTTTGACAGGAAGTAATTTTTCTCCTTTTAAGAAAACAAATCTGAAAAATAGAGAATTGCGCAGTAGCTCTAAAAACCCAATATATGTATGTACACATACATACATACATTTATGTATGTACACCACAACAAAGATAAATCCTGTGGCAATAAGGAAAAATTGCTTAAAACTGATTTTTGGTTTTGCAGAAAAGCAGTTTTAAGCTCTTATTCCAAATGAAATTGCACATTAAAAACTAAGCAAAAGAATTGTGCTATAACTCCCAAGAAGGATTGTACAAAATAATGAAACTTTGCCTATGAATACCTTTGAATATGACGATTGCAAAGGTGCCATAAACTTACAACTCTGGCACTATTTACAAATGTAAATATATCAATTTTAAAAGTGCAATAACTTCTATATTTTGATCCGGTTTCTACCTTTTTTCCACTCAGTGGGTAATTTTTTACTGTCTGCAGAAAAATTGAAAATAAAATTGGAAAATCGTAATCCGCTCACGGTAATAGTAGGCTTAGTCCAGCTATTTAAATAAATAGGCAGAAGTGGACGTAAAAGTGGGTGTGGTCATTTTCTATTAGTAAAAGCCTAAGATGGCTTATGTCAGTCGTTTGAAAAACAACTGTCAAATTGGCCCAGTCAATCTTTTTATGTGAATTAAGAAAGTGGGCGTAAAAGTAGGCGGGCAAAATGTTATTTTTTAAGGCTACGAAGAAAACTTAAAATAAAACTATAAATATCTTGCCAGCCATTTTCAATTTCAAGTAATATAAGTGGGTGGAATAGTGGGCGTAACAAACTTAAGCACAACACATGTTCCCCGGGTACAGCGTGTCTTTCTAATGGTGAAGAAATTTTTTAAATCGGCTTAGTAGTTTCAGAACCTATTCGATACAAACAAATAATCAAACAGTCTTTTAAGTTTATAATTTCTGTTGTGAAAATAAAATATATAATTAAATAAAAATCATATTTTAATACATGAATGCAAAATAATAAACTTGAAAATTATAATGCAACATTGCAACATGTCTTGTGCGACAGTGATAAAACGTCAAATAAAAATAAACTTTTAATATTTTTAATGAAATAAAAAAAAAAAAACTTTGTATAGATATATGAGTCACTATATTTATAATAAGTCAGTTAAAATATTCCTTCAAGTTTAGCTGAATTCAGTCTGATTTGTTTGCTTTGAAAGCGACTTCTGTTATTGTCGCATGCAGATGTCTTGATTATTCCTAAATATCTTGAAAACAGACAATTGGAGAAAACTAATATTAGAACCAATTATAATGCTAATTAAAAGTTGTAGGAATCGCCTCTTATCAAAACAAAATCATGTCTTGAGATATGTTTTTTTTACTTTGATTTCGTACAAATGTCGCAGTTAGAGAAATAATGCATATATTTAGATTTCCACACAAAAACTAAAACAAAAAACTAAAATAGTGCCTTTATTCATAAAATTACTTTATGTTTATTAAACTCTCATTTGACAAATATTCAATAAAAATTTGGCATATAGATTTAATAAGCATACAATAAGTTTATGAATACAGCCATCAACGTTTTAAAGTACTATTGTAGTTTCTTAATAATATAAATACAAAGGAAGTAAATGGTGCAACTCACACTGAACTCATTATTTGTTTACTTGGTAAAATTTTCAATATACTTTGCTTTTGTAAAAGTTTACTTTTTAATTTTAAAATAAAATACATTGAAAATTTTCCCATTTTACCCAGTAAACAAATAACAAGTTCAGTGTAAATTATAATGTATAATAAAATGATTTAATGAGTTGAAAATAATCTTTTCTGTCTTGAAGAAGCTATCGAAGGAGAGCGAAATATTAACAAATAATACATACATATATATATAAAACTGACCTAAATGTTCATACTGAAACTCAATATAATAAGAAGGGTCAAACAAATCAAATATCAAACCAGTAAAATGATTTACGTAAATTAAAAAAAAATATGGTTTCAAAACAATAATGAATTAATAAACTATTTTTATTAAATTTTTAATACTTAAAATTGCGTTTATATATTCCAGATATATATGCTTTTTCTACAAGCGTTTTTAAAACTGTTGAAAATGAATTCTCATGATTTTTGTTTATCATCACAACTTCTAAAATGATGTTTTTTAACGATTGGTTTCATCACGTAAGTTGAACCACTTTACTAGAAATAATAAACGAGTTTTTTTATTTTAATTGCTGTAATAACTAAAGGTTTTATTAAATCAAATATTAAGGTGTTTGGTGTCTAGCATGCATATGAGCTGATATTGGAAAGAAACACATGAGACTTACTCAAATCATGCTGTTTGAAATAAATTTTAAATAATTAATAAAAGTCCAATACAATTTGGATTCTGATTAAATTTCCAGGCACAAATTGATTTGGAAGCATAATAACTAAAACAAATAACAAATAATTTGCTTATAAATTCAGTGATTGTCTCTCAAGTACCACTTTAAACGATACAAAGACTTGTATATTGAAATTATATATTTAGATGGAATAACGCGAAATGCTTTTAGATTGGTTTAGAAAGAATTTATCAAAATAAGTTAAAAATAAGAAGCTTTGATTTGCTTATTAAAAATATTAGACCAAATTCAATTCTATTAACTTTGCAAAATTACATACATACATGCATTATGTTAAACAATTTTATTCAATTTTTTTTTGTCGTTGTTATTCATTAAAAAGTTATATGAGGCGGGAAACCGTCTTTGGCTTTCAAAATGGTTTGGAAAACACCGAAATGCTTTTATAATAATAAAAATAAAAAATACCAAGAATAAATAAGCGACCATGGTAGTAACACAGCAGCGAATTCAAAGTACTGAACTAATGATGTAAGAACCGGTAGCATCTTTAAGACTAACAACATTAATTCATGCAGTAGATTAAAGTTTCATTTGAGCTTGTATGTACGTAAGTATATAATACATCACAACGTTATCAACTTTAGAAAAATACTTGATTGATCTAAAACTATCTAGCTTCATTATTTTTAATCGAATTTTTCTCTCATTTCGGTAAAGAGAAAGTAAATAAATTCTATATTCATATGTACGTAAGTATGTATATAACAAAGATTTTAGCGTTTTGAATAAATTTTATTTTAAATTGATTTTGTATTGTTCGTGGTTGAATTGTGTTTGAAGTTGTCTTGCACATACAACGTTAAATGAGGAGTTAAGAATTTCTTTTGAGAAAAGAGATTTGAATCCAAATACATATAGGACAGATTTCAAGTAAATATTTGATGTACGTCCTTAATAGTTGGGTTATAGCTGTAAAATATTTTTATGGTTCACAACTCAATTTAACTTTCATATTATGCGTATTCAGTGAATTTTACCCAATTTTGTCAATATCTCAAAGAGACAATTAAAATTCGAATCTTCAGCAAGATATATTAACGAATTTGCAATCTCGAGGTAAGGAACTACAAAGCGCCGGGTCTACACTGTTCCAGCCAAATATGCTCCGTGAATTGCAAAATTCCTAATCAAAAGCCAGTCGTCTAGTGCGCTAGCTCACCTGATCTGAAGAATGGCCCTCTGGTGGTACATATCTTAATACTGTTAATTACAAGTTGTGGGCCATTTTAGAGATTATGATTGACAAAAAAAGTTACGCCAATATTTTAAATCTATTGGGATGCATTTCATAAAAGTATACAGAGACGAAAAAGTGATTAAAAGACGGAAACCATGTTTTTATGTTTGAATGAAAAACAAAGTAAGAAATTTAGTGTATGAGTAAATTGCAAAGATTTGTATTGATTTGGTATCTCTTTTATCGTATTTATTTAGCGTTACGAAGTGTTTTGTTTACCAATAAAGAAAGCAAAGCACGAAACTCAGGGCATGAATGAAATGCACAGAGCTATCTCTCTTTCTCATTTCTGTTCTACTTTTTGCCCATTTGCAATGGATAAGATACGCGCAACTATTGATGATGGCTAACGAGTCTGCAAGCTTGTGTGAAGCCAAAGCTGAAGATTTCGATTACTTTATATAAACAATACACATACATATGTATGTATGAACATATAATTGGAATAAATTTTACAGTTTTAATTCAGTTCATGGATTTTAATTTTCTAATAATTATAATTATTTTCATTAGTTGATAAAAAAAAAAAAAAATACATACATATATCACATGTTTTTGAATTAACATTTTGTTTTTCGTACAAAAGCTTCAGACACATATGTACTAAGATACATACATGTGAATTATTAGATGTTTTAAAATGTTGACGCCATTCACTTCTATTGATAATGAACATTGCAATCATCAATACAATTTAAAAATTAGGCCCTTATAATAAGTAATAAAAACATTTTAATAAGTTTTGAGTACGTACACAAATTCCCATAAAGGAAAAATTGCTAGAATTTACTTTTTTATTATGCATAATAACTGTTTGCTTTTAATGTTATTAATGAAATTTGTTTTCCAAAAGCAGTTTTAGTATTAATGCATCAATCACGTCTTTTTTGTACACTTTAATTTTCAACAAATTTTTTTTAAACATAACCTATATGTCTACACATATACATAGATGTATATTTTTAGGAAGATCATTGATAAACAAACGCAAAATTTTTGAATTACTTTTGCGAATGATTATTTAAAAATAGTATCAAATAAAGTACAACAATTATATTAACAAAGAAGTAAAACTAAAATGTTTTAATTAATAAATGACAACATTGTAGTCACAACAAGTCGATATCAGAAAAAATCTTGCTTTTTACATTTGTCTTAAGATATTATAATAAATAACTTCTTCACTCAGCCAAAGAGACAACAGATAGTTGATCAATAATCATCCAGGCATATCTAAATTAAATATTGACAAAAGTAAATCAAAAACTCTAGTGGTTCAGTAGTGTAAGCATCAATGCAAAACAGTGCATGTTTAGATGAAGCCTGAGTTCGGAGCAAAAGGGTTGCTGATGATTGATTATCATAGGGAGATATAGAAACAATAGGTTGTACCCCAGCTAATAGTCTTCAAAATTTACTTTTCTTGTCTTCTTTAAGAAAGTATTAGTCGCTACAATTTATCACAAAAAAAATCCTTCTTAACTGAAGGTAAAAACCTCAGAACTCAACTGCTCGATTAACAATTAAATAATTATAAAATTAAAATAGAGTTCGAAGAATGATATTCAAATATTGTCGGCTATAAGTCTATGGTAGTATATTTTTGCATCACGAATTAGTGTGACTAAGATGTTGACAGTTGGATACAGTAAAACATGTAAAATGAATTAAGCAAAAAACTCTTCTATGAAAAACAATATATATGTAGATTGATAAATAACGCATATGCTTATAAATGTACTTACTTTCATTTAGTGGAGGCAACTGTGTAAGTTCACAATTTTTGGAAACATTAAAGCGGGAGCTGCTTTGACGTTTTTCTTTCTTCACAAGTGGTGTTGATGTTAAATCTAGTCCTTTGGTAATTGGTGAAACGGGAGGAGGAGTTCTTTTATTTTCCTTATTGGCCTGTGGGTATAAAACATTTGAAGTTTAATTGCATTACTAACGCTTTTAGCTACAAAATTTTTTAGGCTTACAAACATACATATGTATTTATGTACTTAAGTAATACTATGGTTAATTTTCTCTTGTTTAGTAGCTTAATAATTTGTTTAAAATTAAAATATATTTAAATACAATGTAATACACATGTACATATGTATGTATATAGCCCAAATTATATTATTATTGAAAACATACAATATCAAAATAAAATTGAGATCGGTCCAATCATTCAATTTATCCAAAATTGCTAACAACAATATTAGATAGCAAATCAATAATTATTTCACCAATAAAATTTGAAAAATGAAAGTAGCGTTGTAATATATAATACAGCGTTGAAAAGTTGGCATAATTATAGATTTTTGGTCCAATTTAAAATAAAAAGTGTCAGTCAGGGTACTTCGTAACTCATTTGGCACGATTTGCGGAATTTTCCAGTTCTATTCTTATTAATTGATTTCAGTTCAATTGAGCTCTCAGTACTTTTCGAGTAAAACTTGGTGATATGAGAACAAACTCAATGCTGTTATAATAAAATTAATTTACTTAACTTGCAGATACTTCTAGTAAAAGTGAAAAGGAATTTAGCAATACATATACTATACAGTAAAAGGAAATTAATATTCTACCAAAAAGTGTATTATAAAATCCAGTGCTGAAAATTTAATACAACTATAATTTTGTGTAAATATTTGATATCACGACCTTTCTTATTATTCTGTTAATCTGTATTAATAGAAAATATTTCTAAGCGGGCTTTCAAGTTCAATGTTCTTAAAAATTGTTTAATATAAATAAAAATTATGATTTAATTGGAGCAATTTAAGAATAAAAGTACGATAGTACTCATAGTTCATTCGGTAACGATTTTTAAATTTTATTGTTCTTATTGATTGGTTTCAGTTCTGTTGAGCTCCAGTACCATTCCGCAGGAATTGGGCGGAGTTTGGGAACAATGAGAACTTTGTAGACATGTGCTAAAAATAGCTTAAAATAAGCTTGTTCGTAAACTCGAATTAAATCGTTAAGACTTCGTAAAACTCTCTGAAAAATTTGATTATTTATGAGTAAGATTTTTGGATGTCATTCAACTGGATAATATGTGAAGGACTACGTTCCACACATATGTACATACATGTATATACATACAAGTCGTCACCAGAAAAGCAAATGTAAAAACTGTTGATATAAATTGATGTTAATATAATCAATCGTGCATTTACGTTTATTTAATATGGTGCTGAACGAATCAGGCAGTGTGGGTGATGAGTTTATTTCTTTCAATGGGGATGTGGAAAAGCTGAATGATTTCATTGCGTCAGAATGGTTTTATAGTGGTTCAGATTACTGTTGACTTCGGGCTTTTTTTTAATGGCATCTATACCTCCCATTTCGTAGTGTGAACAAGCAGGAATTGATAGGCTCCCATGTAAAGTGAAATCTAGATTTGTTGGGGTCAATGGTATTCCCTTCAGATTTGACAGCCTTATTTATCCGTTTATTTCTAGGTAATACTATTTTAACTTCTTCTGAATTTACATCTTATTGGAAAACTGCTAGTAACTCCCAATTCTAAGGTGGTACGTAGTAAAGAGGATCTTCGACGATCTCTACACTTCCTCCAATATCTAAAATAGTTGAGTATATTAACAAGGATCAACTTCTTGAGTTTGTATTGAGCGTAATTTATGAGAAGCTATGTTTTTGTAAAGGGTTTCAACGCTTTTCGCTATGACTGACACTTTTAGGATGTTAACACTTGAATTTTCACAACCATCAGTTCGTAAAATGAGTAATGAGTTCAATTTTTTAGGTTTGGCTTGTAATCTCTTTTGCTAATACATGCTCATCTAGTATATCGCAGTCTTCGTTACTAAATGGAAACTGTTTCGGGTTTCGGACACATTCTTCTTTTGCTTACACTTTACATGTTAATAGCTTGTGATAACTTTATGTGCAGCTAATTTCTTTCTTTTTATTTATTTATTCAATTTTCATGTAATACAAAAGCCTATAGTAGGCAAATAAAGGTATATTACATTTAAGTTCCTAAATTTATGCAATTATAACAAAACAAACAAAATTTTTTATATATAATAAATTCATTCAATCTAAATATTTACAAGATTCTGTATTTTTACTGTCTTCTTGGAATTTAAGGAGCAGATGAAAATATGTCAACTATACTATTGAATCTGCCCATCAATATTAAATAACGCTTTTTATTTGTATCATTTTATATGAAGTGTTAACAACGTTACAAATTTTTTCACCGGAGTTCGAAGCAAAGGGTGCTGTGATGAGTTTCATAGCAGATACGAAACAGCCAGGTTGTACCCAGCTAATAAGTCTGCGAATTTACTTTTCTTGTCTTCTTAAAAAAGGTTGTTGATCACTACAATTAATCACAAAAAATCCTTCTTAATTGAAAGGAAAAAAGTAAAATTCCTAATGAACCGAAAAAAACATTTACCTCTATACAGATCGTTTGTGTTTTCACGG